>JBAMHX010000007.1:23258721-23273886 GCA_037177515.1 Pseudomugil tenellus | reverse complement strand
AATTGTTGAAATTGGCTGAAGATAGCTGAAGATATGGCTGAACGAAAATCGGCGGAATAAAGAAAAACAGGAAAACAGTACAACATCTTTCAGTTGCCATGAAATATTGTCCCTTGTCAGTGTGGGAAACATCTAACAGTGTAAAATTGAGGCTACTTTGCTTTCCGTATTTAGCCTACTTTTTGTCACAAACTACTGTTTAGTTTGACAGCTAGTTTAGTTTTACTGGTAATTAAGTAATTTCAACCGCATGAGTTTAGTAAACATAATGACAAGAAAAATATGGTATTTACTCTCGGCCACAAACATGGACTGATTTTGTATATGATGTACATACCAGGTGGCAATTTCTGGCTGCCGATTGTCAGGCCAATACGGAAATGGAAATACTTGCAGTTCACCCCTCACCGCTAGATAACTGGCTCCAAGAGAAAGAATTGCCCATAGACTCCCATGTTAAAATGTCTGATTTCACAGCTGAAATAAACATGTTTACAGGGTGGCTCCAAAAACTTTTTTCGGTTTAATAGGTCAAATTTTCAGTCATGGCAACTCTGGGGGGAGGGAATTTTTTTCTAACACCTCCATTTTTATGTTATTTTAATCTTAAATTTAGACACGTGTCCTTTTGATTGATGTGTGTTAGAGCGTTATCACTGGTTGCAGCTGCATATTTCCTGCTGGCTCCACTGTGACGGAGCCCTCGCAGCTCTACCTTTTCATCCATTTTTGGTTTTTTGACAAAACACCAAGATGGCGACGGTAGGACCCACCTATTGGCTTCAAATCCGTTCTTCTTAAACCTATAGGTCACGTGATGGTATGCGCTGTCCAGAAATTATATACAGTCAATGGTACATACAAGCAGTATAGAGTATAAATAATTTTCTTTAAAGTTTTCCCTTGAATTTCAAGTCTCAGAGTTATTTATTTATATAATTGTATGCATTAATGTGACAGGTATGGCATCTATCAGTAGCAGCCTTGCCAATGACAAAATGTCAGCTATAGCATACTTAGGCTTCTATATCTGGATGGCTGACAGTGCTGATTTGAATTTGTTGTGCACTCATCACTGATTGGTGCTGCTCACAGTTCACAGTTTTGCTTTTTTTTTTACTTTACATTGTCCATCTGTCTGTTCTGCTCTTCTCTTTCTCACAGTTGTTGGTATGTTGCCACATTAATTTAATGAAACTACATCCAACGTAACTGATTCTTTCTCACATAAATCATGTGAAATCTTCCTCCTTAAATCCTGATTGAATGTCTTCCATACGTACACCACTAAATTACTAGTAATATTATTAATAAATTATTAAATAAATGACAATAGCATCAGCACGTTTCATACAGTTTTTGTTGTCCCATATTAATCTTTATTTAGATATGGTCTTATTTTCGTCAGAAAAATAGTTGTTTCTGGTAAAAAACTAATGGTTTATAAGAAAGGGTTTTTTAATAAATAAATAAAGAAAAGAAAAGAAAGTGAAGAAGGAAAACAAAATGTTTTAGTATTTGATCAAAATGACTTGAACTTGTTTTTCGGGTCATTTTTCCCACTGCCTCCTACACTCATATAAACATTTCTGATCAGTGTGTAGATGTTTAATATTTCTTCTTTGAGAGTTTATATTGCAAAATATAACATATATTTTTTGGAAAAGAAATGTGTGGGAGTGTGGTCATTTTGAAAATTACTTTTAAAACTTCATTATTAAACTGCTTTTTATTATTGCCTCTCCCACAATGTGGGAGAATAGATTGCTTGAGTGAAATGTCAATCTAAATAAACGTGTAGGTTGAACACAGTCACCTGTCATGCTAACTCAGATATTGTCCTCACTAAAAACAGTTTTCAATTTTTGCAGTTCTTCACATTTCTGAATAATCTCAGTTGGATTCTTATTCGCACATCGAGGCATTACCAACAGATTTCCAGTGTTAATACCCTCCACAGAAAATAAAAAAGAAAGAAAAAAAAGACACATTTGAGTTACGCATGAGAAGAAGCTGACAAAAGGAGCTAGACGGGAAGGAGAGAACGACAGAATTTAATAAAGTTCAACAAAGCAGAAAGGATTGCACAAGCAGTGAATAGTGATTCTGCTTTCTTTCTCCTTTACAACTTCTGCCTACTTAAACATTTTTACACTCAGTCCTTTTATCTGCATCTCCATTCACTGGGAGAGGAATAGCTGGACACAGAGGGAGACACTCATTCCGTTTTTATTTGAATGTTGACCAAGGATGGCCACCATCTGTGCAAACTGTGACTCTCCTGCAGCCGTAAATATCAAACTGAGCTTCACATTACAGATAATTCACACATTGCAATTTATAGTCTCTTCTGTCTTTTGCCAGTGTTTGGCCTTTTATCACTAATCCCTTATTGGTAAACAGTAACAGTATTTCATTTTCAGCAAATAGAGATTTCTGTTTTTCATCATTTCAGAGTTATTTACTGTGACATCTGCTGCTTTTCCTCATCAAAAACAATCTTTCAGTCTTCCATGAAGCCCAACATACACTTATCTTTTGCTGGGTCCCTTCTTGCTTTTTTTCATGAATCACAGGAAAGCCATCCACTAAGCTCAAACACATAAGGGGAGTGGAGAAAATGCAGCAGACGACTTTGTTTTCACTGATATGGACGTATGGCTTAAAGACAAAAGTGCTAGTTGAGTGTTGTCATGTCAATAAGCCATCAGTCGCGCTGCTAACAATAAGTTAATGATTCCCCAGCAGTAATACATTTATGAATAGAGAAGCGTCTTCTTCAGCCCAGCGGGTGTGCCCATTAAAACAGAGCATGAACAAAATAATTGTGATTTGCAGATAAAATCCACTTTGTGATGGGATTCCGACTGAGGAATTGTTGAAAGAGCTGTAATTTTCCACTAAAATGTGACACAAACTCACAGGAGCCCTGCTAATCAACTTGAGTATGTGGGATTATATATGTGTGTGTGTCTTTTTTTTTTTTTTGACTGCAGCTTTCTGCTTTACACAAACTAAATTATGACAAAGACCTTCTGTAAGGCACAAATGCCATAAAGTTTGTATTGCTTTATTTACCATGTTTAAATATGTTTGTCCCACTAATGACAATCTGACTGACAATGATTGTCACCCTCAGTTACATTTTTGTACCCTGAATTTGTACACAGGCAAAAACAAATTCTCCGAAGCTCAGGTGTACTCTAACGGACATTTGAGTCCTGATATTTTTTTTATTTTAACAAAATCAGTGTTCATGATGTTTTCTTTTTTCCGTTTATTGATTTAAATCCGATGATAAACTTACATAATAGATTTTTAAGGCTTCTTAAAAATAAGCCATTAATGTGTGTCTTTCCTTGTTATGGAAAATGGACTATAAGTCCAGAAAAAGGTGAATCTAAAATAAATTTTGATAATTTATGAAGCATTTTGATATTTAAAATAAATAGAACAGTATTGTAGATCATGGCCTGATATTTTCACTCATGAGAAAATTTTAATATTTTTTATCAATTAGACAACAAAACAAAGAAGGGATTAGATTGTATTGCTGGTCTTTCTAAAACTATTCCTGCAACAAAACAGTCTCAACATGTGTGTGTGTACTAAAGATGCACTACTTTGGAACATTTTCTCAGAGAGGACCGGGGCCTGGCCGTGGAACAGTGGACCAGCTCTGTACCCTTTTCAGGGTCCTGAAAGGAGCATGGGAGTTCGCCCAACCTCGAGGACTAGGAGTATAGGGTACCGGACCCCCTTGTACAAGCTGTCTGGTCCTTGTATGACCAGTGTTAGAGCTTAGTCAGCTTTGCCGGCAGGAAGTCGGTTTTGTTTCCGGTGAGAGTTGGACTGTGTCAAGGCTACCCTTTATCATCAATCCTGTTCGTTACCTATATGGACTAAATTTCTAGGTGCAGCCGAGGCATTGAGGGGATCCAGTTTAGTGACCTCAGAATCGGGTCTCTGCTTTTTGTGGATGATGTGGTTTGGTTGACTTCATCTGGTTGTAATCTCCAGCTCTAACTTGAACGATTCCCAGCCAAGTGTAAAGCGGCTGGAAAGAGAATCAGCACCTCCAAATCTGAGACCATGGTCCTCAGCCAGAAAAGGGTGGAGTGCCCTCTCTGGGTAGGGAAGGAGAGATTAGTATAGCCACTACTCCTACACAATGAGAAGAGCCAGATGAGGTGGTTCGGGCATCTGGTTAGGATGCCTCCTGGATGCCTCAGTGTTCTGGACGCGTCCCTGTGGAAGGAGACCCTGGGGGAGACCCAGGAGACGTTGGAGAGAATATCTCTCCCATCTGGCCTGGGAACGCCTCGGGATCCCTCCTGATTAGCTGCCAGATGTGGATGGGAAGGAGAAAGTCTGGGCTTCTCTCCTTAGGCTGTTGCCCCGCGACCCGACCCTGGATAAGCAGAAGAAGACAGTACAATACAGTAGGGTAAGCTGCCCCTAACAGTGGTTAATCCAGTGTCCATCTTGCATTCAATCTCACTGCAATATGTAAAAGTTGTGTTGATTCTTGTCTTATTGTTTTTTTTTTCTTTTCTGTATTTTATTGCTTGTTCAGAGCAATGTTCAGATCTGCAATTTTGGTTTACTCGCCTTTACTTGGTGTTGATGGTGTAAATGAACTGTCCACACTATTATGGGGACAAAGACCGATTTATTTGCTTCCAACGGTTCCTTTTTTGTTGTTAAATACAAAATAAATGGCATCCTGCATAGACAGCGAGTTCACGGTACAGCGGTCAAAACCAACTTTCCCTACACACATCATTTCTTGTCTTATAAAACGTACATTAATTGGCCCCTACTATAGTTTTTATTTTTTGTGTTGTGTATTTACAATTATATAATTTAAAGGAATCACTGTATTTTCTATTTCTATCTTCATTCAGATTTTTAGGTGTTTCTTTTCACAATTTACTTCCGTTTTTTAATCTTTGTATCAACTACTTAGTTGTGTGATTTTATTTTGTTTTTTTTCCCCTTGTAACCTATATATAGTTTAGTTCTTTGTGGCCAACATATTTCATTTTAACCTTATTAGATCATATAATCTTATTGTTTGTAGATTGCATTAGACTACTTAAAATGTTCAGTTGTAAACATAATATTTACAAATATTTTTGTATTACAGAAATATTAGTACTTTAGACTATTAGAAGAAGGTCATATTTGTCTATGGTTTTATGCTGTACTACAGTGCTCTACTATAGTATCTGCTGATTCCAAACTAATTTCTATTCTCATTTTGCTTGACCTGAGTGTAGCCTTTAATACTTTTTTAAACATCTTCCTCCTAGTCTACTTTGTTTAGGTATCACTTATACTCCCCTTACTTGGTTTAAATCTTATCCTTTCAGTCGAGTTACACATATAGCATGGGACACATCTACATGCCAAAAATCTAGACTAAAACCAACACCTTATTGCAGCCCAGATCCAACAGACAAAACAGAGTAAGACACTGACGAGCCTTCCATTTCTAGGAGGTAGAACCAAACACACAGGCAGATGTCACTCACAGAAACTCCCCTAAGCAGGGCTCATGATACAACCATGCCTCTGGTTGAGTGAGCTCCAACACCATAAGGACACCATTCAACTGTTTAAAGAGTCACGCTGCAGTACAAAGGATCATGATCCTGACCTTATTATATCCCCTTTTATATCCTGTTGTAGTGTCACCCCAAACGCAGCATCCGCCACAGATCCAGGTGTGTTTCCATTACTCCTAGATTTGTCGAAAACCTTGATATTGCAATATAAATCTGCTAATGGAAACACCTACATAAAAAAAATCTCAACTCACAAAAAACTACTTGATAAAGCTTGGACTTGACTTAATGCTACAACAGCTAATTAATTGTTTTTTTGTGTGTGTTTTTAACCACAATTTCTAATACATATTAATACTGTTAGTTTGTGATACTACTGGCTTTCTGGTTAATTTGTCTGGAGAGTAATAACAAAAATTAAACAAAAACGCAAGAAAGAAAAGGAAAGAAATCATTGTTAATAGCTAAAGTTTACAGAAAGCTAATCTTGAAACCGGGATGCAACTATATTCTAATTGAATGAGTTAATTTACTTCCATCATAAACGTTGGCTCACATTCAACAATTTTCTAATTTACAATACCACTTCCACGCAGTCGTTTGACCTTTTTTTTTTATATGAAAATGTCTAAAAAAGTCTAAAGCTATAAAAGTTATGTGTTCATACCTACTTCCATTTTAAAACCTTTTCAATAGTGAACAGAACAATAGTTGTGGTGGACATCCACAAGACAAAACAAGAGAGGACATTTTTTTTTTAACGATATGCAGTTTCGAGAGGCCATTGTCACATATTTGTGTTGGCAAGCTCAAACCAATAGCATGTGGATTATTCCAATATTATACTCTCACTATATCCTTCGTTAAATTAACTTTTACCCAACATTGTTGTGTACTGTTGGTGCAGTCAGAGATATGAATTTAACTTGAAGATTTTGGTAATTTACTTTTTAATTAGATATAAGCATCCAACATAAATAAAAGTCAATAAAGTGTTAATCCACACATTCCAGTGGCGTGTGTATCATTTTGGACATGATGAACATTTTTGAATTTGTACCATGTTTTGTGTGCAGAATCATTGCATGCAATTTGTCTTCTTCAATGATATGCAAAATAAAAATATCTAAAGCTGCTCTGGAACAAACCAACAGTGGATTAGGCAAAAAATAATGAAGGCACTGGAATGTAGAATACTGACTGTTTGTTGGATGGTTTGTGAGACACTTGCAGATATTACAGGCTTTGGATTTTTGTGCTTTCATACATTTTATGCTAATTACTCTCAGTTGTGCATGTCTAGGGACTATGGGTGACAAGATTCAATATACTGAAAAGAAGTCATTTTAAAAGGAGATTTTAGGTACATATGTGGGCTACTATAAACATATGTAGTTATTGATACAGCTTTATGGGTTTTTTTATGTGTGTATGCAGAAGAAGATGCTGTGATCTCTTCACCTCCTCTGTCACTGCACTGCTCCAGTTTACATTTCAGTCTGAGAATAAATATAATCATTTTCTCTCCCACCGTCACCATGTTTACTACTGATTACAACTTATGTTAAAAATTAGAAGTGATCTCTAAATTCTGCACTGCCTTTTGCTCGAAGTATTGTCTAATAGCAATGTAAGAGAGCAGAGATTCCCTTCCTGTTAAAAGGGAGTTTTCCTTCCCACTGTTGCATCATGCATGCTCTGGATGGGAGATTAGATCTGAGTCATAGGCTTCAGTTAGGGAAGAAATTGTCGTGATATGGCGCTATACAAATAAAGCTGGATTGATGTGAATAAATAGGCCCATCTATCCAAGCCAATTGACTAATATGGATTTTGAAATCAGTTTAATTAAAATGAATTGGACAAAAGTGAATATGATGTAATAGGATTATAATAAATTGGATTTAACTGGAGTTTAACTAGCTGCATCTTTGAATTGACTTGACATGAATTTATCATATATTGGCAGCTTATACAAATAAAGCTGAACAGACTTATATAAACATCATTCAATTCAATTCAACTTTATTTGTGTAGCACCATTCCATGACAATGTTGTCTCAACGTGCTTCACAGAGATCGGCCAATTAAAAAAAGGCAAACCTCCAACAGAACCCCGCTCAGGTAAGGCAGCCATCTGCTATGACTCGCATCATATGCATAGTTAGTAGCGTAGATGTGCAGATGAAAACATGAAAACATGCATGAAAACATTTTATTTAAACGTAATTTTTTTCCACAGAATATGTGACTTGAAACCATGGAGATATGTAGACCAATCACACACAAAATATTTTAAATGTTAGTCAAAGGTTTAGACAAACTGTCACTGGCTGTACTGTACTAATAAAGTAATAATAAATCAATACATTTTTTTAAGGGACGCCAATAATTTTCCATGTACTCCTGAACTAAACTCTAGACAAACAAGAAGCAGGTGTTTACCAATTCGTCTTTAAGTATGACTGAAAGATGTTAATTCACCAAAGCTTTTGTTATTAGCTGAGACTAGGAAATAGAGGGGGATTGTTCTCTGTAGCTTTGACCGAGTAATAAAACGTCTAGACACAAACTAACACGAATTTCCCTGAAGAATTAGTGTCATCAGTGTGAGAGCCTGCCCTGTGGTCTGGGGTGCAGTTTGAGATACTGTCTTTTAAATCAATGCTCACCTTTCCTCTTTTGCTTTAACTGAACTTTGTGGCCTCCTACTAGACTTGTTGTACACAACATTCAAGTCTTTGCTGTAACTAAGGCAAATCAAACTTTTTCACACTATTTTCTGAATGATTTGCATTGAAACAAAAGCATACCAAAAACACTGTAGCTTTCAGCAGGAAATCTTTCACATTTATCATGTTTGTGGCGGCTAAAACACTGAATAAAACACATCTAATGACTGTTGGAAACTAATTAATTGAAGTGACTGTTGATGCCTCATAAATGGAATAAGCTAAAAGAAAATCCTATAGCTTCCACAGCAGCAGCAACAAGTAGCAGCAGAGGCATGTCAGGTGATTTAGATAATGGCAGTTTTTATTTATTTTACTTTTAACAATTGGCACTTTGGAGAGAAGTCCATGCAAAATGTCTCCATCTATCATGCTGGCTGTGTTTCCACTGCAGTGTTATTGACACAGTAAATTAAAGGAGGCTCACATCAGGTACCTGAAGGATTGGATGCATCAACAGCAAACTTATAATCGCAGCTCTGTCACAGTGAGTTTCTCTCTTTTTTTCCTCTTCTTTCCAGTTATGTGTGTCTCTACACTGTGTATTTCCCATTGCCATTTTATGTACATGTAAACAACACCATATGCTTTATTTTATTGGGTGTACATAAAAGCTGCTCCATTCACCTGAAAGCAATATGTATCTGTTCAGCCTTATGGGTGCACAAAAGAGAAAAAAACAAATGTTTTAAATCCTTTGAGAATTTTACCAGGAAGTAGTGTTTTTATTGTGCATGGGTTTAAAAAACACATATCAAACTTTAAGTCATTCAAATTGTTTTATAAAAGCAATGCAGGGAAAACTACCCAATAAAATAATGAATAAAAAAGATTGAAGTAATTCTGGCCTACAAGAATTGACCTTCTTGTGTCTCTCAATAGCATTTCCTTGGAGTGAAAAGCCTCTTAGTCTTGCCACTTTTATAAATACCCCCTAAAACCTCAGCTCAGGAATGTTGGAGATGTGAAGACATCTGTTTGCCTGCGACTTAACTTTTCTCTATGCGATCATTAGGAGGAATTACCTGCATTTAATCCAATAATGATTTCCTCCTTGTAAAAGAGATTATGATATGTGTGTTGTGGCTGTCTAAGACACATAGACTTTATCTCAAACACCTTCTGAAATGTTTTCACAGGATAGAGAAGTTAGCAAAGTCTGTGTA
Source organism: Pseudomugil tenellus (assembly GCA_037177515.1). Classification (NCBI taxonomy): domain Eukaryota; kingdom Metazoa; phylum Chordata; class Actinopteri; order Atheriniformes; family Pseudomugilidae; genus Pseudomugil; species Pseudomugil tenellus. Next base: position 23,264,418 of record JBAMHX010000007.1, on the reverse strand, counting down.
TATGACAGTGTTGCAATGTTCAAATTTTCTTTTTAAGTAATTTACGTATTCATAGAACGATGCAGATAAAACAGAGATGAGAAATCTCTTTCCCTCAATGTGACCTCATGTCAGAGGACGGTGGCAGTTCAGAACACAAAAGGCAAATTCATTCATTATTTTTGTGCAGGTTCATTTTATAAAGTCAAATATAAGAATAAGCATTTTAAGCACAGCTATTATTCACGCTGAGCTAATGTTTGATAAAAAACCTTCTCTTTTCTAGCTTGTCAAGGGTCTTTATACCAAGATGTCATCTATTCTATTGCTCTGCAAATACAAAAGTAATAAAATCTCCACACACAGCCTTCATTGAAGCACAACATGAATCATTTGATGTCATTTGAAGATTCTTTGACTTCTCCTAAACTATCCCCAAAATGAGCTGTTTCTATCCACCTTTGGCCAATGACTGCCTTAACCAGCACGCTGACTGGCCGACATGACTTTAAAATATGCTCACATGATTCCAGCTATGTAACAGGTCATTCTGAAATTTTAAGGGATCTTTTTTTTTTTATTTGAAAAATAGAAAAGTTGCCAGACATGAAGAACGGAATCATTTTAAGGCATTTGGTGCTTCTTTAATTATGATGTTGTGAAACAGCCTTTAGCTTAAACAGAGTATTGTTTGGTTTCCAGCTTGAAAGGAGGGGGGACAGTAAACTCTTTAGGATTTGAACTTTTCTGAAGTGAGAGAACATCACTGAATGACTTTGTGTCAGCGTCTGAATCCCTGACGTGGCGTGGCACATTGCCTCGGTTGCCATGGCTATGCGAGATTTTGAGACCACATTAATCCTGATGATTTAGGTTTACAGAAAACTGGGAAAAAAATACAGAAACTTTCCGTTATGATCCTGATTTATGATGGTAAAAATGTATGAGTGCAGATTATGGGAAAGGTTATAGTTTATGAGCAAAGAGGGGCAGCAGTGTGCAGTACATGACAACAGATTACTTTGTTTTTTGTGGAAGATATTAAATATTTTAAAGTAAAAATAAAATTTTATCACCAGTCTACAGGTTTTATAACATTAAGAATACTGAATATTTTAGAGAAGTGTCGGCATCATAACGTGCATTAATTTGATTTTTTTTTTCTTAAGAATGCCATAAAGTGGTAGGGTACATTGGACATTGCCGTATCCAGACTTGCCTGGAGTGAATTGAGCTCATTGTACACACACATTTCACCTATGACAGACAGGCAGCTGATAAAAATGGGATCATGCCCAAAGAAGTTGCACTCATGCAGTTGTGTTACTTTTCAGCTTCAATTTTATCCCCCTTTGTCTTTGGTCAGAGACTGCAGATTGATGACACTGTGACAGAGTGACATTGCATTCTGGGAACCCGGGACTATGGCTATAAATCCATGGCGATTCAGCTTTACAATGGCCTACTGTCTAGCCATCAGAGGGGGTAGGAGGTTGTTACTGCACACCCTAGTGAGTTGCTAGAGCTCAACCATTATGCTTTTTGAGGCGAAAAAAAATAGTAAAATGGAGAAACCAGGGGAAATGGTCAGGATGGTAATGAATTATGAAAAACTAATAGAATTAGGAGGACGAAGGGGAGAGAGTAACTTCTTTGGTGAGTGGAAATTTCCCACACTCTTTAGACGCTGAGATTCTTTTCAAGTAGATCTGTCAAATCTGCTGTATTACAGAACAAATAAAACACTTTGGACAAATAAACACTTCAAGTTCCTTATTGACCTCAGAGAACCAGCTGTGTTGTGACTGCAGCTCAACTTGGCTCCCTGCACCTTCCCTCTGTTGTGGTATAAGTGTGTGTATGTGAGTGTGTCTGTATGAGCTTGAGTATGATTGTGTGTTTTCCTTGTCAAACCTAATGCATTCGTGCACACTGTGTTGCATTAAGCATTTAGTGTGTATAATGGCTACCACTTGTATTTTGTTGGGTTTAAAATAACTCAAAATACTACTGGCGATTATTATTTAATCATTTACTATTAACAAATTAGTTGTCCACCAGCTATGAAAACACATCTAATACAAACTGCTGAACAGCAAATGACAACATAAGAAATTGCTAAGTTATCAGCAGCAGCACACCTACACTAAATATATAGGACATATTATTTAGGATAAATCATGTAAATCCACAGTAAAACAAGTTGTAGTTTCACAGAAAATATCAAATTGTAAAATCACTACACAACATCAGCTGCATCTCTGCAAATATGTCCACGTGTAACTTTAAAGTCATAACAGGCCTACACTGTGCACTTTATATTAAATTGTCATTATTAATAAAGAAAAACTACAAAATAATTTGAATTCATGAATCTGGAAAGTTACTCTTTTGTTTTCTCAACTCAGTGTAGCAGGAATGAAGTGAAAATGCTGTTACGCAATGATTCGATTTCCCAACAATTAGCAGATGAGAAGCAGAGCACACCTTGGACAGCTTGCAAGTCCATCACAGGGCTAACGGAAAGAGACAATCATTCATGCTCACCTTCAATTCTAGGGGAATTTCAGAGTGGCTAATTAACCTAACATGCATGTCTTTGGACGTAGGAGTAGCTAGAGAGAAGCCACACACAGCGAGAACATGGAAACTTCACACAGAAAGGCTGTTGTCTGATGTTTTTAATTATCAGGCATGTAGACTTATGATTATCACACAAAACTGTATAAAACTCATTACTATGACTTTTCCCTGTCTCTAATCTGTAAAATTACCCTGTACCTTGTTCTTAATCTTATCATGCTTCTAGTAAACAGAAACAACAGAGAAAAGCTGAAGACGTCTTATAATATGACAGTATTTCTTTAGCTTATTGGATTTATTATTTGTTGGATCAAATCTAGATCTATTGCTCTCTTTAAACAGTCTGTTGTAGCATGATGTGGCAAAAATAACATTAAAATCCAGCCAAACTCTGTGTATACTTTTGTACCTCCAAAGGTAAACAACACTACACTACATTTGTTAGTAGGCGTGAAGCAATTCCTTAACTAACATGAGTGAAATACTGTAAAACAGTTCATGCCACCTATGTTGATCGCTAACCAATGTTTTTCCCCCGTTGAATAAATGGGCATAATCATCAAGTGGAAAATATTTTACTCCTATTTGATCACCACAAAGGCTCTTGGTAAATTTGGCTCGGTAATGGGAGCCATACCTCAACTGCTAATGTTCCTAATGCCTTTCTTCCCCTCCCCAAGCTAACTGAAGCTGCTAGCAGCTCTACTGTATGTCCTTCTGTGTGATCAGGCCTGCAGCTCTTGTCATCTCCCTGGTGGCAGCTTAGATTCTCCAATTTTAGGTTAATTAATCAAAAATGATTTCTTTTCTCATTAGCCATGCAGTTGGTTTGCAATCTGCAAAATCAATGTTTTACAGATGTTTCCCTGGGTTTTGTTTTTCAAGCTGGTGCTGATTTTTATTGGGTATAGATTTAGGAGGGTGCAGAGGGAGTGTGAGTAAACTCAGCCACACAAAATCTCTCACACACTTACAAACACACACAGCCACAAACACACTAAATGCATATTACAGTCACGCACCCAAAGAAACACCAATCTAAATAAAGTGCACACAAAATGGAAACAAACTCACAGTGTGGCTTTAGTTTGCTTTCAGTAGCAGGAATGTAAGGTGGAGTGCAGCGCTGAATCCTCTCTGTTCATCTGACTGACACAGATGGCAGCTGTATGTTTCGCCATTTTGGTTCGCCTGTAACAAGTCAATTGTTGCCAAACCCAGGGGGTTGAGCCACACACACTCTCTCTCTGGGTAGCACTCTTTAATCACATAACAGCTTCTGGTTCTAGTTCCTGTTGGTTGTAAACAAATGTAATGTTGCATTTCCTGCAGTCTAGACATAACAACAAACCTGGCAGAACCAAAGAGGGGAGCAACTGTGGTTGCTAAGGAGTGGCTGGCACCAGGAACCAAACCAAGGTCTGAGGTACAAACCAGAGAACACAGCGATGGGTATAAGTGTAGTGTTTGGTATCTTTGTTGGTCTTGTTTTGTGGTTTCCATCATGGAGACAGGTTAGAAATCCTATAATAAAGTGTGAAGTCATGTACAGCTTTTTTATGTATGTCTTCAGTAAACCACGTTTAGGATTGTGCACTTTTAAAACCAACTGCATCGCTGCATTGAAAGATTTTTTTCATGGAAACTTTTTTTGGGAACCTGGAATGTGCCCATTGTGCCATCTGTGATGCAGTCTTTCAGCTTTGTGTAGCATATGGTTGTATATGTGTGTATTTGTGCCCATGTTTGTACGTGTGCTTGTACCCCAGTCCCCACCCACCGTTCCACTCAACTACACAGGAAAAAGAAGATGAAGCAGAGGAGCAAAGGAGCCCAAACAGAAATTATTATTGATTTAATCACATAATCAGCTGCAAACACTTCAGGCCAAGATAGCAAATCCATAATAGCCTCCCCACATAACCACCCAACAAATTTACCATCAAAGCCCTCCGCACACACACTGCAAACACAGGAACTAGGGGTCACCTTCATTCGCTGGCAAAATATTGACTTTCCTAATGCTTCTATATGTTTTTGAGTTAAACGTTATCAATCACCGATAAGGGCCCGATGTCTTTAAAACATAACTCCAATGGCAGGGGATTACAGCGCTGCTTTTCTTGTCATAATCTAAGCATATCTGTTCAGACAAAAGAACAGGATGGTAAAATCAGTGTTGTCAGAGGCAGACATTTCCCATCGTGAACAGAATAGTCTGTCTTCAGATGTGATACAGCTACTCTGCCTGGGAGACAGCACAGTTTCTTTGTGAGAAATACTCCAGTGACTGCTTCAAGGAAAACTATTTTAATTTTTGATGGTTTAAAAACTTTATTGTAAATAACTTTGGATTAAATATTTACCGACCTTATTGTAATTTGGCAACAATGAAAAGCAACCAACAATGTCTGTAAAGCATGATAATAAACTGGGCCCTGTAGAAAGAGTTTCATTACTAACATTGAAAACAAATACGACAACAAAGGTTTTGTGTCCTTCTGTTTAGTTTGATTGCACTGTACACAAAAACCTTTATTAAAGCATAATTGTGTTTGATTCCACAAAGACATACAATGATTGAAAACTTGACATCAATGCACTGATCTCTTTTTTCATTCAACAAGGATGAAAACACTTTCAATTCTACTCTGTAAATTTATCATTCAAAAGTAAATTGAAGAACCTAAAGAGTGCAAGTTTGTTACCTAGAGAGAAACTCCCATGACTACAAATGTTGGACTAATATTTGACATTTGTCCACTATATGTGAGTAAAATACACATGTTTGTGTTACTATGGTCCAGATCCAAAGTTCTGTATATCGAATAACATGATGATATGAGGTTTTTCAAAAACTCAAATAATCAAAACATAATTTTATGTAAAGTTAAAGTTATTCAGATTTACATGGCAGTATCTGTTTTGTATGTTCTTTTTTTGTCAGGATTTATTGATCATCTGATTATACTATTTGAGCGATAGCAATGTTTGATTTATTTATCACAGAAAATGATGATGAAAAACAAAGAAAAAAGGTCCTATAACAGGGAATAATAACATTATTATTATTATTATTATTATTATTATTATTATTATTATTATTATTATTATTATTATTATTATTATTATTAT
>JBAMHX010000007.1:23243501-23255493 GCA_037177515.1 Pseudomugil tenellus | reverse complement strand
CACGAGAAGATATATATATATATATATATATATATATATATATATATATATATATAATTCCAGATGGTAATCTGCCAAGTAATTTTGGTAATTTACCTCTAATCTTAGGGTAAAGGTTATGTAGCTGGTGAGGGAATTTGGAGCAGGTGGAGATGATAGAGTTGATTTAGACAGGCAGGGCATGACAGTACCCCCAGTCCAGGATACAGGACTGATGGCGTGTTTGGTGTTACAGATACACCGGAACTACTTAAATATAAGTTTTCTATCATGGCATCCACCACAAACTGCAGATTATAGTAAGCATAAATATATTGGTAACTTGTCAGTTATCATTCACAACAAGTAGGCTAGACAGGCAGGGCATGACAGTACACCCCCCTGCTATGAAGGGCAGCCACCGGACGTCGGGACCAAGCCAGGAGATTGCAGGAGCAGGAGTATAGGTGTGGCAGGTTGACCAGGAGGTCTCAGGAGCTGAAGGCCTGGATCGAGGGGATAGCCTGGAGGTTGTACAGGCATAGGGCCAGGCTCTGGTGGGGTAGCCACATGTCTGATGCTGGGAGCAGAAGAGCACCGTCCTCTGATGCAGGAACCAGAAAAAGAGGATTCTGGCCCGGGACACAATGAGAAGGAACATCCGCAACCAAGACTTCCATGGGAACAGGACTGGAAGGTCCCGTCCTCCCACAGGACCTTCTTGGAAACAGGAACCGGATCGGGAGGAGTGTAGCCACTCGTGACCTCCTTGGAGACTGAAAAAGGATCGGGAGGAGTGGCCGCATTCGGAGCCACCTTAGGAACAGGATCGGAGGAAGCATCCTCTTACAGAAACTGTTATAACCCAACTCAGCTAGGGGGTTTTGAGCCACAATGATGTAAGCTCTGGGAGAATGTTAAACTGCGCAAATTAATAAATTGACTTAAAAAGGGTAGATGGTAAACAAACAAGTGGTAAAAACACCAAGATTTGGGGGTCAGGAAGCTGTTCAAAATAACAAAACAACATAAGAAATATCCAAAAAACATAAGCTGGGATGGCCAGAATCCCCAAATTACCAAACATACTGCAACAAAACAAAACAGCCCCCCTAAGAATATTAACCAAAAGGGAGAGCAGCTCCAATAAACTAAACTATCAATAATGAAAAATACAAAACAACAAGAATAGTAAATACAAACAAAAAAACACTCAAAACCCTAGTAAATGTAAAAACAAAATTATCTATAAATATCTACAAATATTTACTACCAAAATACTACGTACAATCACAATCAAAAGCTAAACTCTCCTAACTCAAACTATGAATTATCAAATAACGAACAAAAAACCAAGTAGTCTTAACACTACTGGAACAAAGACAAAACACCACACACAAATAAACTACTGTATTTCATGATCATAAGGCACACTTAAAAGTCTTACATTTTCTCCATAATGTAAGGTGCGCCTTATGGTGCGGTGCATCTAATCTGTTGTTGTGCGACTTCGGCAAAGCAGGCATTCAGAGGACAGCGTGAGAAAAGGAGGAAGTGTGGCGACTGTAAAAAAAACTAATTAAGCAAATGATCACTGACCAACACTTAAGAGAAGGAAGAAATGGACTATAAAAACTTGTAAAAAGTTATTCTGAGCAGCAGACTCATGTTTACTTTGGACCTCTGCCAGGGAATTCTTGGCAGCAATCCAATGCAAACAGACAGACTGTCTGGAGCTGGCGGTGAATATACAAGCTACTGGTAATCAACAAGTTAAATAGAGTTTAAAAAGATTCACAAACCAGAAATTAAAGCTGGGATGCAGCAGCAACAAGGGACCCAGAAGAAAAGAAGAAACCCACATTTTTCACATCCTGAATTCTGATCGCGAATAATGGCACCAAACAACTGGTTCCATGAACTCCGTCGTGGTTGAGTTAAACTTCCTGTCCAAGGTGGAAGATATTGTGCAGAAAGCTCAAAACTCCAAAAGTGAATATGGTAACCGTTGCTGTCTTCTAATGTTACTTATATCCGACTGGGGGGGTCTGTCAGATAAGATATTAAGCGTGTAAACAAGCATGTTGTATCGGTATGTTTTAACGTGCTAGAGCCCTGTAATCGGTGTGCCTTATTTTTGTGTTAAATACAGAAAAAGCACCCATAACTGAAACTGCACCATGTAATTCAGTGCGCCTATGGTTTTAAAAATATGGTACTAATCTAAATATACACAAAACTTATCTAAGCTTAATACCACAAGTTAACTCTAATTTACAAAGTGTACCACATATACCAAAGATGAAGAGTCAAAGTCCAAAGTTGCCAATCCGAAATTTAACACAAGCCAAGAAAACGGCAGTATGTCACTAAATTGCTTCTTCCAGAATGAATGGTGATGTGTTCTTTTATTTCCTGGGTTTCTGGTGATGATGATTGATTGCAGCTGTGATGAATTCTGGAGGTGCAGATGAAGGTGTGTCTTGTTTGGGATCACTCCTGTCCTGGGCAGGGCACAGGTTGACGGAAGAAATGATATGTGATTAGTGAAATGACAAACAGATTTAACAGGATGATTTCTAAACATACAGGTGGACGTAACAACCACCTTGGAAAGAAGAACAGGATCAGGAGGAGCGTCCCCACTCAGGACCTCCTTGGGAACAGGATACAGGACTGGCGGCGTTGACCAGAGCTGGACCTCAGACAGTGTTGGTGTTGACGTCTGAAGTGCTGGACAGTACCTCAAAGTTGGTGTCAATGGCTGCACCACTGGTCGGGATGTGGGCGCTGGCGGGTGACGAGCAGGACTGGAGTGGTAAAAGACAGAGGAGGATGTGGATGTGGTGGACTCAGAGGGTTCCGTAGGAGGCCGTAACAGTCAACTGAAGATGAAGACATGTCTCTTAGCCATAATCAGCAACTCTGTCATGCCCCCCTGTTCTAGGGCTACAGAGTAATCTCCTGTCATTCAAATAAAATGTTCCATTGCTACCAGCTTTTGGAAAAGAGATTGGTCACCAGCCATAGAGTAAATATATGTTTTGGTTATTTTGTGCATATACAGAAATAATGTGTCTATGTAATCCATAACATGAGTGAAAGACTGCTGAGCAGGTGACATGGAGGAGTGCTGAATTGGCGACGTGGAGGAATGCTGGGCTGGAGATGTGGAAAACTTTCAGGCTGGGCACGGAAGAGGAGCACTCCGGATGGCCTGTCTTGACCCATTAAAAGGGGAAAAATTAACAGGTTCAGGTTCTGGGACGAGTGCCAGATGTAATCCCAACAGTTAATCTGAGCTGATATATTCAATAGGCGGGCTCACAAGAAGTCTGGAGGATCATCGTCGTCTGGTGTATCTCCCATGCTGTCAGTTAGGATGCACAATATTTATCGGACCAATAAAATATCTGTCGATTTGTTTTTTTTTTTTTTGTTTGTTTTTTTTTGTCTGTTCAATAAGTACATTTTCTCAATAAAAATTATAATCTGATTTTATATATATTAAAATTTGGGGTTATTTTATTCAGGCAACGCAGCGCTAAATCTAGCCAAGATGGTGGATATGCATGCCTTACCAGCAGAGCAGGACCCAGGCTTGGCCCGTCACTGCCTAACCAATCCATAAGGCCCTACTCGCCCCTGCTTGCCCCCACACACCTACACTTTAGAGTGTTTCCACTATAGATTTTGCGTACCAAGCCGATACGATTTCCGTACCTGCTTCCTTGAGGTTCCAAGTGTGGCGACCCAACACGAAATTTGATCTCCATGGGCTGGTGGTCATTGATTGGCCTGATTGAAGTGATGTCACTGAACAACGACTCCCGAACACAGTTTAGTCTCCGACCTGGATTTAAATGTCACTGAAAATGTGTTATTATTGTTAGCACACAAGCGAGTGGAACAAGAAAAGGCCATTGCAGAAATTCACCCCCTGGACTAATGAAAAGGTGAAAACTTTTTTTTTTTTTTTTTTTTTATTTGGTTTTGATGGATACCACAAGCTTGATGGAGCCACAAGAAATGAAAGATATTCATGAGCTCACAGAGTCAATCGAACATGGTCACAAACTTCAAACAAGTGACATGAAAAACTAAAAAAACAAGCAAAAGAGAAAAAAGAAACTTAAAAGTGACTGTTCCTTAAAGGACCACAACAGCAGGAGTGGGATTAGCTGCAAGGACTGGAAGTGGTTAGGCCAAATGGACGCCATTTATGGAGCTTGCCATCAACTGAAACAGCCTCTTATTCCAAACAAGGATTGAGGTAAGCAATAGTTTACTTTAAGGTGCTTTAACACTACAAAATTGCAATCAGTAAGACACAAGCGCATATCTTTTGTTTTTCGAACAAACAATAGGCTAGCTAGTTAGCCAAGCTAACTTAAGCTAACGCAATGTTCTACATGGGTTTGTATTATGGTTGTGGTCTGTATGCTCTTTAAACAGACTGAAAAGTCAATATGCTTACAATCTTTAAAGTTGTATTGTATTTTCCAGATGCTTTCAATTTGTTGTGGTGATTTGTGATTGAATTTTACTTTCTTGTTTTCTTACCTTAAGACTCTCCCATAACATGGAGGAAACCTCTGCGCTCTGCTGCATCACTGCCTGCAGACACCTGCAGCTGCGCTAGAAAGCGGAACAGAACACAAAGCTCAGCCATCAGCAATCACACGTAGGTAAGGTTTTCGCAGCACTAAGTTTTATTTTTATAGGTATTCAATAATTTTTACATCTAATCAAATTATTGTGGTTAATTGCATCCCATTTCTGTCTTTATGGAGGCAGGAGAAAAAAGAGCAGCAGCTGCACCTTTCATCAGTTTTAAAGTTGCAATGAATGCTGCAGATGAACCGCAGCGACAAAAGCTTTAGATAATGCTGAAAATTATGGATGTACACAAGGGAGACAGCCAGAGAAACGAGCAACTATAAGAAATGCAATCTTTTAACACATCGTTCATGAGAACTTTTGGCAAACTCGTTAAGGCTGTTTCAGACCGTAACTTGTCGCAGCCAAAGTAAAAAAAGAGGCAGTAACTAGTTGAAATAAAAGTGAATTTCAGTATATTGTATTATTTTATTATTTAAAATGAGACAACAAAAAGTCCCACTTCAGAAAAGTGTAAATTAAAAAATCATCTAACTATAAAGATCAAAGAATGTGGTTGAAGTGTTTAATGTACCTGCAGAATAATTTTATCACTCACGTTTATAAAATATTAATAGCTCCATAACTCAGCCAATGTGACTGTGAGACATTTGACCATACTGTCACAAAGTTATTGCTGACAACACTGTTCATTTGCCTACTGTTTTTGGAAATTAAATGTATTTTAAAATAGACACATTTATAAGAAATAATAACACCAACAGAGGATACCAAACTTTATTTAATAAAATAATTTTTAAAAATGCATTTCTGATATCCATGCCCTCTTCATCCATGCTCTGCATCGCTGTCTCCTCTGGTGTTACAGCAAAATCTGTGACCTGTCATCGTCAACAACGGTTTTCCACCACTGAGAAACTCGGGGAAATACCCAGACAGACGATGAGTGGACATAATGTTGTGTAATAAGAAATTTCAAGTTTTAAAATAACTAATCTAATCGCTCACCTGAAAAATCATCATTGCTGCAAAGAAGTATGAAAAATGTACAAAGCTGCCGTGGTAGCAGCTAGCACTGCTAAAGCTAAAACAATAACACAAAGGGTTGATTTATCCATTCAGAACGCTGTAAAAACTTTTTTAAGACACACTGAAAAGGTTACAGAATTCACCCAATGTTTAAGTGTGGACGTTATTTTATATACTTGATTACATTTTTTTTTTTTATTTAAGGCTGACACAGTATGTCAGTACATATAATTTCATATTAAAACACAGACACCTTTGGAGATAAACCGTACGTCTGTTACTGAATTTTCAAGGGATGCAATTTGTTGATTGAAAATGACATGAAAAAAGTAAGCAATTGTAGAGCCAAAGGTATTTGTTTGGTGTTACCGATACGCCAGAGCTACTTAATTATCAGCTTTGATCACTGCATCCCACTCAAACTATAGTTGCAGATAATATTAAACCTAAAAATATCGATAACTTTTCGGTTATAAGTCATGACAAGCAGAAAAATTTATCGGTAACGATGACCCTTTTCATATCGTGCATCACTAGCTAACGGCATTAGTCAAACATTTTGTAATGAATGGACTCTGTTGAGACAAACTGAAGGTTAACAGATTTTATTGGTACATAAGGGATGGTGGAAATTCTTAGAGGAAGGCTGACAAGATTTCGGGAGGACGGGTGAGTCGGAGCCAGGGACGGGAACAAGAAGGAGAATGTAGTCATCATCATGGTCAATGTCCAAGAGGGTGTGACTGGAGAAGTGCATGTTATATAGCTGGGGAGGGAATTTGGAGCAGGTGCAGGTAAAAGGGTGGATGAATGCAGTAACAAGTGCAGGTGATTGGGCTGATTTAGACACGGAGCAGGTGTGGCTGAGCAGGACATGACAATATCTATGTGAATACTTTAAAAGTGAACTCAAGTCCAAATAAAGAGGAAAAAAGTAAAAGATGTCATAGCAATATAGAATAGTTATAACTTATGGGTACAAGCATCTCTCAGAGGTTCGTATCATTGCCACTTGTCTCCTCTGGTGTTCCTCAGTTTGAAACTGTCAGCTCTTCTCCAGATTATTAAAGGCCCTGGTTAACCGCTGGATGGCAGAGTCAAACGCCCGGGCTGCCATAACCACGTGCTGATATGATTTATTCTCTCCCCAAGGAGCTTTCTAATGAACAGAGATGTATGCTCAGTAGCCCCGTACATGTAACCTCGGTGTGTTTAGAGGACAACCATGCTGTAATATGATAAGTACCATGTCGATAGGCTGTATGATATGCTAATCATACTAAAACACAGTGCCTCAGGCTCTCTCCGTGTTTATTTATGAAGGCTTGACCTGAGGGAGAGCAATAATCGGCTTTTCTCTGAACTCTGTAACCCTGGGAGCCCAGGGAACCGCCAATCACACACATCTGAGTCCTATAATTCCCCCACCTCTCTCTTTCTGTCTTTCTCTCTTTGCCCATTTCCCCCCTCAACTCTAGCTGAAATGGCAGATTTATGCAAACAGGACTGAGTGTGCATTTTCCTTTTTGCATTAGTCCAGGGCACATGTCAAGCTCAGAACTCATTAAACTAATTATGAATTAGAACTGACATAAACAAGCTGTCATTGGCCTGCAGACTTGACTGTTCTCAGCACTGTAAATATAACACATTGATCTCATGCAGTGCACATTATTTAGAGAACCTCATTTACATTTTTACCAAGCATGCATGAATGATATTTTATTTGATGAACCAGGAGCACACTGTAACAGTCTCAAGGACTTCAGTTGTTGAGTAAAATCTCCATACACCTTTGGTCTTTAATGGAGAAACTATTTTTTACCCAACATCCCAACCATGGCAAAGAACAGTCAAGGTCCTCTAGCTCCAATTTTCTTGCTTTGACTTCAACTGGTTCTGCCTCACTATAGATTGGCTTGCCATGCACAGAGCTCTAGTCACTGCAAACATAACCCTGCATGTGCAAATATTTTAAAGAAGAATAGGCTGGTGTGAACAAGTAGATCCATTAAGTAGCTTTGCTGCTGCTGTGATAATGTTGTATTTTCCTGTTGTTTTTGAGGCTGTAACTACAAATTTTATTTTCCTTTTATTATCTTTTTTCTTCATAAGGTCTTAGTCTTGCAGTATTTAATAAAAAGTGCAAATGTGTCACCGGGAAGAGCTTAAATCAGAGCTTGGGCCTTGCATCTGTGAGTGAGGAAACAAAGGTTTGTTTGTATGCCTCAATCACTCTTGCTCATGAAAGCAGACACTTACTTGAAAAAAATCCTCTCTTTCTCTCTCTCTCTCTTTCTTTTTTTCAGGGGAACACTCTAAACCAACATCCTGGGTATAAATTTGCAAAACGCAATACAGGCCTGATTGTGTGTTGAGTGGATGTGGGGTGCATACGAAAAGACCCCATACCCCTTCCTCTCTTCTCCTCCAAAAAGTACAACTCCTCCCCTCCTCCTCCCCTCCTCCTCCTCCTTCTCCCTATTCTGTCTGTCTTTTTTTATGTAGTCAGTGTGAAAAGATAAAAGAAAATATGAAAACTCTCTAACATCTTATTTTTTACTTGTTATTGTAAAATTGTGCTTTTGCTTTAGTTTTAACGTGTTTATTAATCAGATGCACCTAAGTGGTCAAAGATAATTAAGCAGTAACAGGCTCCTTATATGCAAACAGGTTTCCCCCAGTAAAAATGTCATTTTATGTTAATGGATGCTCGCTTGATAGTGTTTACCACTTTTGAAGTTTTGTGGAAATACTCACGTAAAATTAATTCTTGTTATCCTGAAAGAAAAGTTTTAGTTAACTTAAATACCTCATGTCCAGTTCTAAACATATTCATCTTCCCCATAATCCTGTCCCAATTGTTGATCGTCGGGTTTTATGTACAGTTTACTGTGACATAGTGAAGGCAGGAGTTGGGAGAATTTGAATGCAAAGGCTGGGAACAAGTGAAGCCTTGGCACTGTCACCAGGTCAGCTAGAAGCCCCCTCACAGCCCAGCCCTCAGCACCAGGTGTTCCCTTGCATTCAAATGATACTCTTATTCATAGACTGCCTCAACTGGAGTATTAAAACTCAGAATTTGCAACTGAATGCTGATATAATCCTGGAAATATATGTCTCCATTAAAAAGTAGCCCATTTAAAGGAACAAGGCAGTCTTTGTGTGAGGCTTTATGTATATTTATCAAGGATCTAAAAGGGAATGAGGGGTGGGGGTTAAGGAGAAGGGGGCTGGGGGGTTGCAGTGCAGACTTTCCAACTGTTTACATGTTAATTTCAAACTTAACAGTCCTTGTCCTGGAACCATTTGTACACTGAATGCTAATCAATTTCTTCTCCTTTTGTTATCCTGTTTTTACAGACACTTGACTGTTGATGGAAAAATGCAAATTAATGTGTGTTGGGAAAGTTTACTGACAGAATTATTCTACTTGATTGGAGTGGCAGGTTGTATTTTGGTGATATAATTGCAGGACAGAATTCTATCTTCTGGTCCGACCACAACAGGTGTCGGTTCATGAAAAAGTTTGTCTTTTTTGTCAATTTTAAATTATTCAAACATTCCTCTGTTTTTATTGCTGGATTATTAGACTGAATAAATAGAAATCAAGTTTGTAGGATTAAAATCACAGTTACTATACCTACTTAAACAGATATCAAACAGATCCATACATATTATCACTGAAAGGATTTATTTGGTATCTGTATAAACAGATATTGTACCTGCAATTTTGTAATTTAATCTTTTTGAGATTTTTATCTTTATTTTAGGTTTTTTATTGACATGGAGCAACTGCATGCTCACCATTTTCTCCTGGATGAATAAAGTATTCTCATTTTGACTCTGATATGCCTAGCCTGTCACTTATTTCTCCACTTTAGCTTTTTGTCCTGTACATTGTGTAGGGACAATGTCAAAGTCAAGCTAAATCTAAATAATAAAAATTACATTTTTATGCTGGCACAGTTTAAATAAATAAATATTCATTTAAACATGAATAAGTCCGTTTTCTTTGCACACATTATATCCATCTGCTGGCCTGATATGGCTAAAATGGAAATATTTGCTAACACATGATTTTGAGGGTTTTTTTATTGTATTGAATGAAGAAACACATCAGTGTTGATTAATTAGTTTAATAATTGTGTGTTGAGAAACTCAGGCCTGTGATCTTATCCCGTCAAGTACGCAAGACTAATCAGTGACTCTTGCCGTGGGACTTGTTTCTGCAGGGGTTCGATTTAGAAATGTGACATGTTAGGGGTAAGGACAATATTTTAGCTGACGCTGTCGTGCGTTCCTTCCAATGCAGTGTAGTGGCTTGAGGGCATCCTACTCAGAATTTTGGGGGTGGAGGTGTTGCGTGTACCTTTGCCAACTGTGTCCTGACTCTTTATTCCATTCACCTGTAGGTCTACAACAATTACTCAACGTTGTTGACAAAAAAACGACAAAAAAAAAAAAGTAGTCGACAGTGGAATTCATTGTTGATTATTTTTTCAGAGTGAGGCATCTCACTTCATACATCAGGCGCACGCAACCGCGATAGCATCTCTCCTGGACGGCAATGTACACAGACATAACGGTGCCCACAACAAAAACGCTTACCCAAATATCTCAGGTATGGGAGCATTTTTTATTGGATAAGGCAAATAAAAAAATCACCTGAAGGTTTGCAACACAGGTCTTGCTTATCATGTCAGCACATCAGTGGTGGATGAGCATTTAAAGAGGAAGCATATGACTTACCTCATTACCCTCTAGGCCAACTAGCAAACTGAGACATCAAAATAAAAATGAATAAAAATCACTGAATGTACTCAACAAAAATGCTCTGTTTTATTTACTATTTTACTGCTGCTTATGTGCCTACCCTTCGTTTACAGGAAAAAAAAATATTACTTGATTTTAATATTAAATTATTCTGGGACGGACAGGTGCGGCTTATTTCTGGATGAAACGTCACATCGACCACCTGTGTTTGTCGTGACGTTCGAAACTTTATTGAATACAAGCATAAATTATGCAGCTAAATAGAGCTTTTTGCCCCCAAAATTATTTGATTCGATTTTGCAGATCATTAAAATCAGATGGCATTGTTCACTGCCATCTATCAGTTTATTACCGGCAGGGACGGACGCTATGGAAATCTGATCACGCAGATAGTGTTCAAAATTTTATTAGGATACACCAGGTGTAGGCAACTCTGTTCCACCTTCCTGCAGGTGTTGTGAATTTCCTTGTTGCTACACACCTGACACACATCAGATTTAATTAGGAGACTTGTGTAGAGCTTGACATTAAACTCTGCACAAGTCTGCTAATTATCCACTGATTTGAATCAGGTGGCATGCAGCAGGGAAACCCGCAACGCTTGCAGGATGGTGGCACTCGAGGACTGAAGTTGCCTACACCTGGGCTACACATATGATTCCTTCAGTGGATCAGCAAACAATAAATAAAAACAGCATGGTTGCAGATGGCCAAAATGTGTAAATTCTTCATGTCATGAATTTACATATGACCAAGGAGCTGATGAGCTGTTAATAGTCCCCCAAAAACCACACAAATCTGGCAAAAGCCGGCCTCACAGTTTTTTAAAAGAGTCATTTTTTTAAGTACCCATCTTTCTTGTGTTTATTATCATTTACCACATCATTAAAGCAACCTCATGCAATTTTTTTTTAAAAAAAGTATCAGATTCCCCACATAGTCGCTTATCATAAAATTTCTGTCAACTATTTTTTGTTATACTACGACCACAACGGCACTTGAACAGAACAACTCGTAATTTCCTATTTACAAGTGGAAAATATCATCTTTTCCATCACATATGAAGGCAGCACAAGTTTCCCCTCTCCACCTTCTCCAAATGCAGACCCAGTAGCCTGATAAATATAATGTAATACTGTACTATTGACTATTTCATGAGATATGACCTCTTGTCCTAAGGTCTGTTTTTTTCATTTATTATTTTTTTTTCTAACTGCCTAATCCACTTAAGGGTGGAAGAGAAGATGGAGCCTAACCCAGCAATCATCGGGGTACACCTTGGACAGATCGCCAGTCTGCCACAGGCCAACACAGAAGGACAAACAACCATTCACAATTCACACTCACAGTCATTCCTAGGCAGAATTTTGAGTGACCAATTATGTGTTTGGATGGTAGCCGTTGTACTTAGAGAAACCCCACTCACACATGGGGAGGACATGCAAACACACAGAAAGACCACAACTTTGACCTAACCTGAGAAGGGGCTCATACCAGCATGAGGCTACAGTACTGTAGAGGAATTTCATGTATTAACTTAATTACCTTGCTCTTAATTAATGTCTAGCTGAAAGGTCTGACTATAAGG
>JBAMHX010000007.1:23226115-23243401 GCA_037177515.1 Pseudomugil tenellus | reverse complement strand
AGAACGAGGGAGTCCCCGGGCGGAGCGCTTTCCAACACTCCCTCCAAGGACCCCAAAAAGGGTGGGTACTCTGGACTTTGTTCTGGTCATAAGTATTGCTTTAGTCAAAAATATCAATATGTAATATTTCTGAGACCAATGACTCACAGAACATTAGCACTCTTAAACAAAATAGCAGTATGTGACACCCTGGAATCAACATAGACTATATTAGGCTTCCAATTACAGAGTTTCCATCAGCTAGTCACAAAGGAAATGTGATTCAATGCTTTGAAAGTTGTAACAAAGAAATGCAAATCAGAAATGTTTTCATTGACTGCTGTGAAGTGATTAAATTAGGCTGTGTGTTGTCACCAAAGACTGGCTTAATAGTCAATGTAATTCAACTGTATTTGTAGTGGACACCTGAATGATGACAAATCATAAAGAACGATTTTTTAACAAATACTTGAGTTACTGGGAATGATTGAGATGTTATGTCAAATCTGGTAAGACACCAGCCAGCCATATAAGTTGACAAAAAGCTCGAAAGACAACTTGTTTTAATCTTCGCAGAGCAAAACATTAATTTGTTGAAACTAACTAAATCCACTTAAAATGGGCCTGTATTTTCTTTCACATAAAAATTCAAATAAAAAGAGAAATCAAAACACAGCCTATGTTTAATGAGCAATTTGAAGCCAATTCATATTGACAAAGAGTAAGAACCTAGAGTTTTAGATGATTGATAATTGCAATGTCTTATTTTTAGTGCTGAAGCTATTTTTCTTGACCATCAAGTCCCGGTCTGTTTTGACAACATTCTAGCTAAAACTGTGATGAAACACTGATGCCGTTGCCTGATTTATTACTGCAATTTAATTTTTATTGTTAATATTGTCTTAACACAACTGACAGAGAAAGAAAGGGTAAAAGAGAGAACTGGAGAGCTTGATATGAAATGTGGTCAGCTGAAATGCCATGGCAACTGGTCAAGAGTCCACAGAGAAGGAATGTGTCTAATGAAATGTAACAATACCGCCCTCCTCGCTCCCCCCGTCCCTGTCCCTCTGTGAGTGAATGAGTGAGTATGTTTTATGGTCAGAATCCCAAGACTCGACTGCAGCTTTGCTTAGACAGGTTTCAGATGTTTGTCTCATTATGTTTAGGTTTTTGCTGATTTTTTTTTAGACATTTTTGATTGAACAGGCGACTGTAATCATGTTAGAATTATCTTCCATGCATGGGATTCTCCCTTTTCCTCACTTTATTTATTTAATTATTTTTCGTCTGAGGCACAGGGAATGACAAGAAAATGTTCACTTTAAAACTTTATATTTGAGAATTTTATGTTAAAGTCAAGGTGTTAACCAAGTAAATAATTGGAAAAGTTAATCAATTATTGAAAATAAGCTTTAGTGAAGAATGTATTCGTGCTAAGAAAATCTGATATGCAAGTTAGGAAGCACATGCAAAACTCAGCTTAACTTAAACATGCAAATTGCATTCTAAATGTTGACTGGTATTGTCAATGTCTCCAAATACACCACGTACAAATAAGTTACCACCTCTTCTATTCTGTCTGATTATGATGCTAATATCCACTCTAAACAAAGAAGCAATCCCAGAGACATGTGAAAAATAATGCTGTTTTATACAAAAGAGGGAAAATATAGAGGTATTATACAGGCTATGAAACTACCGGGTAGAGGGTGATACCTACAGAGAGGTTGCATCAGCCTGTTAATGTGATCACTTGAATTATGCAAAATCAATTGTGTTCAAATATCATAAACTGATGCGTGGACACCACCTCCCCAACTCAAACAGGCTCTGAAATGATTATTTATGTGGCTGCAGAGCTGCAGAGAGACAATTAGTCATATTCGTATGCTGAAATTAATTGAGAGAGATGCAGGAGATAAAGACAGAGAACAAAGACAGCTTTTTGTCACTGCTCTCCATCTGACAGGGATAATTAGATATATGAAATTGAAATTCCTCACTGGGGGGTCCTGTTGACAACACTATTTTCTGTTTCGTTCCTCACCCCCTTTTCTTTTGTGTTCCTGTTTATGCTAATTTAGGCCCAGTGTTTTTCCCTGACCACTAAAAGCAGCATCCTCCCCAGCCTTCTCATTCAATTCACTGTAGACAAAGAACAGCTTGTCAGCCCATTCACACCCACTTCCCTTCCCCCTTACCTGTGACCCAAGGACTTAATGAGGGAATTACTTCTTTTTTTTTATGATCAGGAGAATCAAGTAGATTTTATGATTATACCAGTTTGAGTGCTGCACCAACACTATTTAAAGAAGTACCATGAAATAAAGATTTATCTCAAATAGCAGTGAGAAAAAAGTGCATCTTTTACCTAATATAACAACATGGATTGTGAAATTTCATGCATGTCACTGCGAAATGCAGGTTGTTTCATTTAGACAATATTATTGAAATGGCTATTTAATCGCATTGTTCTTGCCACACAGCGATGCATTTAGAGATAAACAAAAAATACCTTTTCTTAGCAATTACCTCAGAAAATGCTTTGTAGCTTTGCCCAATTTTAAATAACATAAATGAGCTGTCTACAGTAAATACCTTTATCCAACTCGCTGGGCCGCTGCCTTGCAGGCTTTCCATGTCTCCCAGCTCCAACACCCTTGACTCAAATAAAAGGGGTCAAACAACCTATGAAGTTCTGCAATGATTTGAGTTAGGTGTGTTTCAGCTGGGTAACAAAGAAAACGTGCAGGATTTTGGTCCTCAAGTATCAGAACTGAAACGCCCCTGCTATAGCAGATTACACAAATTTACACTTTTTTCAGGTTAAATCAAGCATTTAACTGTATATAGGATGATGGCAAGTTTTTATATTTGTAATAAACTTAATTTTTGCTTGGTATTTTATCATTCACCCCAGCCCTTTTTATTAGAATCCAGATCAGAAAGTCAGCTTCATTTGGGGGATATGTGTAGAACTAATCTAACAAAATCTGCAAATCATAGCCTGTTTAAAGCAGACAAAATACAGGAAGCAGACTACAAAACAAAGTCTATTGTGGGTAAAGTGCTGGTAATCATAGAAGAATATCTGATGCAGTTCCATGTTTAACTGTTACAGAAATAGAAGTTTTCCAGAATTGACCAATAGATTTGTTGTTACTCTAATTTTATTGTTTTATTTCCTGCAGCAATAACCTAGTGAGGAGTCGGGTATATTATTGAAAAGGTTTATTTTGTTTGAGTAGTGCATTGTGAACGCAAAATTGGGTTTGGAAGAATGGTTTACCACCCAACTGAACTGAATCCACTACACAGAATTCATTAGAATATGCCAGTGTTAATGTACCCTAATGAGTTTTGCAGCCAAACAGACATAAATGGAGCTAAATAAAGTTAACTTTCCGCCTAGTTACACTTTATGAAGATAACACCAAAATCTGTAACAAAGCATCTGGATGCTGACTCTAGTCTAGAGGATTTATCTAAACAAATATTTGACAGATGGTGGATCACTTTTGTTTGCTACCTTCAGTCTCACACACTCCATGAGAAGCAAAAACCTTTTTTACAAAGGCCACAAGAACAAAATAGCATAATTTTGTTCTCACAGATCTGAATGAGAACATTTTACAGCTTGTTCGCCATCCATCAGCAGGGAAGACCATTTTTCCTCTGTGACTTTGAAAAGTATCGTTTGATTAGTTGGGGTTATTATGGAAAATAATTTGTTGCCGCTTCAGAAATTTTGCTAATGTGAGGTTGAATTGGAACAGTACTTAGCACACCACTGTTGCATATGTAGCAGACTAAGTCAAACTGTACAGACACTGACAAGACATTTTTATTTTACTCAAGCAACTGGAGAGGTGGGTGGGCCTCTCTGGCACTGTACTAAATTGTTTCAAAACATACTTAGAAAAACAAAGTACCTTGTCTCAATATTTCACTTTACATCTGAGCAGAAAATAACATTTGGAGTTCCCCAAGGTTCCATCCTTGGGCCTGTTTAACATCTATATGGTTCCATTAACCCAAGACATACAGATTAACTGCATTATTTACCATAGCTACGCAGATGACACACAGATTTATATCACAATGTTACTAGGAGACCATGGCTCTGTAAATTATCTTAGTAAATCCATGGAGGAGATTGGAAGTGCTTAATCTTTCTTCAGCTAAACATAAACAAAACTGAGGTGACTGTCTTTGGCGTCAAAGAAAGGTCATCACAGAGCTTACACATTCACATTTCAATACTTCAGATTCCTCTTAACCCAGTATGAACCTACCAGACCCCTCAGGTCATCTGGATCTGGTCTTTTATCAGTTCCCATAATCAGAACAACATATGGAGAAGCTGCATTCAGCTTCTATGCTCCACATGTCTGCAACAAACTCACAGAAAGTCTCAGATCAGATGAAACACTCTGTTTATTTTAATCCAGGTTAAAGACCCTTCTGTTCTCAGCATTTCAATAGTTTTCATTTGACTTCATTTTAGTTTTTTTATGTTTCTTTCATCGGAAAATGATCATGATTTTAATAGTTTTTAAATGTTGTTATTTCCTTTACCTTTTATTCTTGTTTTAATTTAAAATTCTGCTTCTTATTTTGTAGTGTTTTATTGATTCTTTAAAGCACTTTAAATAACCCTGTCGTTGACTTGTACAATACAAATAAACTTGCCCTGCCTTGAACTGGGAAACAGCCAGAATGTGCTTCTCCCTGTGGGCACAGAATATTGTCCTTTTTGTGCACAAAGGTTAAAATATTCCCACTTGAGAGGAAAAAAATTTAGAATGTTTCCCTTTGTGTCTGCTGAGTTTACAATTTTATCTCTTGTGTGGATGAAGTTTTAAATGTCCTCCCTTGTTTACATGGAGTTTAAACTGTTTCCCCTTGTGTTTATAGATTTTAAATGTTTTCACTTGTGTGTACAGAGTTTGAAAATTTTCCCTTTTGTGATTGAAGATTTTAGAACGTTCCCACTTGTGTGTGCATATTTAGAATATGCCCCCTTGGTTGTGAAGAATTTAAAACACTTTTCGTTGTGTGTGCAAAGTGTATAATTTCCTCCTTGAATGTGTAGAACTAAGAATGTTCCTACATATGCAGTTAGAGATTTTTTCCTCTTGTGTATGTAGATTTAGACTCTTCCCCTAAAATTTTCCCATAAAATGTTTTTCCTTCTGTTTCCTTTCCTTCGGTTTAGCATGTTCTGTTTTTTTTCTGTAAAGCGTTGACTGTTTTAAGATTTAGAATGTGCAAAGTAGAAAATGCTCTCCTTTGTGTGTGCAGAATTTACAATGTTCCCACATGTTTGCGCAACTTAGCAGCAACTTCACACAGTGTCCCAAAAGAAAAAAGTAGGGAGGTGGTGGTGCAATTACAAAATGCTGCTGGGCAGCAACAAATCCAGAAATGTAGGATACCTAATAAAGGTCAGTGTACATCAAACAAGTCACATAAGCAGGTTTTTAAGGTTGAAAATATATCTTTAAGAATATAGGGATCGAAATGAAAAACTTAAAAAAATAAGTGGTAAGACACTGCCTGACCCTCAATCCTGATGACAGAATAATAAAAGAGGGGACTATCTCATATTTGGGCTCAACGAAGATTAAGCACAACATTTTAAAAAAGCTCTAATACCTTGGGATGATAACAGATATGAAAGATTTGACATAACTTCCATGTCAGTTTTCAAATTGCATATTTTCTCTTAAGGATCTCCAGCTTTACCTCCCCTTACCGTCATTTCTGTGAGCGTAATAAAATGTAACAATAATCAGTTTTTGAGTAACATCTGAAATATTTCACTGGTTGATCATCAAGCAATGTGCTCAATTTTGTCTCCTGTTTAATAATAAAACAATTAATTAAAAACCAGATATCTATCCTCTTATGTGTAAAGGAGAAGCAAATGTGTGCAAATGAATCATTACACTTGCTCACCAGTTCCCTGGAGGTTCTCCTATTGTCACAAATGTTTCTTCTCTGACAATATTTATCTACATAAATGCTTTCCAGGTGTTATTGTTGTTGCCTGGCATGGACATTTATGTTTTCAAGCATTTTAGCATCTGCAATTCCTAGGTATATCCATATACATATTGTAAATTTATAATAGCTTGTCTGCTTATTCTTGTGGGGTCATTTCTGTAATGTAGGTTTTAAGGTGTACATCTTTTCCGGTTCAAAGTCTTATGTAATGACTACTCTGTTAATAATTCAAAGTTTATTGAAAAATGTTCAATAGCTAGACAAATTAAGTAGAATATATCCTATATGCTTGGCTTTAGTAACTTTTTTTTTTTTAGTTTTTCTTAATCTTCTGGTTCTTTATTTGCAGTTATTTATTTAAGCAAATGTGTATTTACTTAGTCATGTTTTTATTTAGCTATTTAACCGTTCTGTATTTTCTGACTCTCATTGCTTTTTCATTTGCGAAAAGTTTGTATCATGTGAACTTCTCTTATAGTATCTAACAGTAACATCTGATTCAGGGACATTGTGGTTTGAGTGGAATTATGGGTTATGTCACCTTTAACCACAAAACAAGAAGGGGCCTCTCGATAGTTTTCCCTTTACATGAGAAACAAGTGTTGTCATGTTTCTCACCATGGAGGATATGACAAAGTGGCACATGACAGAACAATATTTGAAGTTGATAACATGGATATACATTTGTGTTGCTGCATTGTATGAAGCTTTTTTGGGTGGGGGTTAATCAGGTTCAGCTGCTCTTTAGGCAGAGTAGTGAGAATATCTTAGAGAGAAAATACGTTGCTGATGTGATTTTAGTTGTTTTGGTATATATTTTAATGTATTATCAGTGTTATCATATATTTTTTAATGTTTATTTTTACTAAATTTTAAAATGCATTTTCATAAAAACGATAGACGATAGATAAAAATATGCATTTCTCTCCTCTGAGATATTCAGGTTAAGATGTTGACTCGACATAATGAACTGTCCAAGGAAGGAAAGACAAAAGCAAGAGAGAAAAAAATGGGATGGAGCATGATTTTTAGAAGGGGAAGGAAGGCAGGATGGAGATATGAATTGAACTGGAAAAAGCCTTGTGTCTAATGCTTGCCACATTTGCTCTTGGATGAAGGTCTAATTACCCATTGGTATTTGGTGCCAGCGTTCCCAGGTCCCAGCAGCCCCTGGGCCCGTGCAGGCAATGAGCGTCCAGAGCCAGCTGCCTCCCAAACACTTGCAGGTATACAGGCTGGGCTAATAGTCCTACCACAAGGGACTTGGATGAAAGAGCAGGAAACTGCTGCCAGAAGCCCTGAAAGGGTTTATGTAAAGACAGGAAAGATGTAGGCATATAGTCATGGCTGACCCCACCTAAACTTGTGTACCTGTTTATGTTTGCTTTACAACCTGTTTTTCAAGGAAAAATTAAAGGTAAAAAAGACTAAAAAAGTTAAGCATAAATACATGTCTGTCCAAATCTGTACAATGCATCATTGGGGTGTGTAAAGGTTTTAAGACCCTTATTTCATTATAATTTGGTTCCAATTTTCCATTTTTTCATAAGTCTGTCTTTTAGGTTTTTATTTGGACATTGACCACTTTTTCCACTTATTTCAATCTAGTCCTCGAGCCAGTATTTTTGGCTGTACTTAACAGTGATATCATTAAGTCATATAGATGTGTAACAATAAAACAGCTTTTTGTCTACACAAAGCAATCTACAGCATTTAATAAAGAAAAATAAACACTCATATCCTAAAGGGAAATGAAAAAAGAATGCTGCGAAGACTTGAGACAAGACATAACAGAGGCATTTACTTTTAGTTTACCCAGCTACAGTTCGCTGAAAATTCATCAGAAATGGTCTCCATGGAGGGGTAGCTGTTAAAGAAGCCATCCTGGAGGTATGAGAAGGTATGCCGAATGACAAAAGAACTGGAGGAAAGTCAGTTCTAATAGAGCTTATGGAGTGATTAATCTTCCCCAGAGCCGAGACTTCAACTTTATTGAAGCAGTTTAGAATCATCTTGACAGAGAACAAAACAAAGGAGAGCCAATATCCAAAAAGAGGATCTTTAGAAAGTAACGCAGAGAAACTATTTCTTAAGACTACTTGAGAAATTTAAAGAAAAAAGTTTAAAGAGCAAAAGCAGTCATGCCAGACAATGATTTTGAAGCTCATTGAGGAAAAGAGGAAAAGAAGAAAACAAATATATACAGTAATTCATTTATTCCTGCAAGCATTAAACTTTTAAACAACAGTATATAATTTTAAATTTTTTATTATATTTCTCTCCAATGTGTGAGCCATGTTAGGCATTTGTGTAGTCATGTTTTTCACATTTTGATGTGTTCTTCGTTTTGTGTATGTATGTCATGCTGCGAACCAGGCTGTGAACGGAATTGCCCCTTGGGGATAAACAAAGTTTTCTGATTCTGATTCTGATTGGAATTATACAAACTCTGTTTTTTAACCTCTATTCTGTATTTCCATATTTCCAAGTTTAACAAATATGTTTATATTTCCCTCCCTTTATCTAACAGAATGAATTACCTCTGGACTCTTTTACGGTGCTGTGCATCTGCATCACAGCTCATTTTGGTTCTGTCACAAGTTCTTTTAGATTGTGCACCATCTCCTTTACTCTTATGCATCTTCTCATTCCTGTTACTATAATCACCCATTCATTGTGGTGGACCACACTTGAAGGTTACAGATTTATCTTATGTTGTTGTCAAGTGTATCATAGGAACACAGATATCTCTTCACAGACAGAAATACACTGTTCTGTTGAAACAGGACAGCAATACATGGCAAGTGCTTCAGTTCAGGATGGCATGGGGCAGGTAGAGAAAATAGATTGTAGTCAGAGAAGATGAGACTTTGTAGTGCAGAAATGGGAAATTGTTCAATTTATGCAGGTATTATCAGTTGCTGCCTTGAATAGGGTGAGACTGGAAAAAAAGTGTGTTAAACTCAATGCAAGAAGTCCAGTAGAGTTGTGTTTTTTAAATATGAGCACACTAGTCATCTCTCCTGCTGCTCGGCCAGCCACATAATGTCTAATCAGGGGAAAAGTGAGTAACCGTTTCTCTCCGAGTGGGATGTGATTGCCATGAAAGAGCCAGTCAGGGCGGGACGGGAACATAGCCAATCGTGAAGAGTCCAGAGTCATCCTGAGGAACAGGAATTCCCACAAGCTGGATAAACATGAAGTTTGGTGGGGAGAAGCGGGCCTGCTTGACAGTCTTTCATCTTTAAACATGAACATTCTTTAGATATTGTTGTACTGTATCTCACCATAGAGATGCACCGTGCATCTGGATAATCATTCATGCTTGTATCAGCAGGCAGGACAACTGTCCTCCTTATAAAATGCAACAAACTTAACTATGTTGGCATGATAATAGAGGGCAGCGAGAGACACAATAGAAACACGGGTTTGTGTCAGACATTTTACAACCTGTTGTATTACTTCAGCTTCTTTTTTTGGATGCTCTGTATGTCTGGAGGAGATTCCTGATGGTCCTGATGGAACAATGTATGAGCATCCTGACAATCTCAACTGTGCTTATTCCAACGGATTTGTACTAAACTACTGATACACTTACCTACACCAAACGGCACCTTTTAAGTTTTATGTCCTTAATGTGTGTTTTGTTTCACATCAGGAAATGTTTTTGTGCCTGCTACGAGTACCACTTGTGATGTATATCTTACCCAAACACGATAATCAAGTGAGTTTGTGTGTGTGTGTATTTGTCCCTGTCTCTTTAAATTTTAAACACACACATACCACCATTTGTGTTCATATGTGATAACTGTGAATCAACTCTTTGTTCATGGCTCAAGTCATAAAACAGGAAAGAAAGAACATCGTTATGCTAGTGGGGCACCTCACTAAACCGCTCCAGTGACAGAAAATGAAAAGCTGTAATTCCTCCTGTGAAGTGAAGTCTGACTTGTTGGAGTAAAGCACTTCCTATCCTTTTGTTCAGATCTCAAAGGGAATTATGAGGAGAGAGTTAGATATGGCTGTTAATAAGACCACTGAGCCCTGACCAGATAAACGTCAAAGTGATTTAGACCATGACAGTTGTATTAAAGTAATGAAACCAGGTTGCTTTAAACTGGATATTCAGAGGTTTTTTTTTTTTAACTCAAGGACACAAATTTACTATATTTTTTGGGTGGGGGCAGGGGGTGGTATGTGATTTTCTACACAACATACTTTTTTAAGCAATCAGATGATGAGATTCGTTTTGCAGAACAAGAAGTCACTGGTTCTCTCATATTCTTCGCAAAGAAGAAGTTGACGGCTGGGGTTGGGCTGGTGGGTGGGTGGGTGGGGGGGGGGGGGGTTGCGTGGAGATCAATGAGCTAATAAAACAAATCAATGGCATGAAACCACAGAAAAAAGTGAAGTCATTAATTTGCAGAGACAGGATGATCCCACCAACCACAGGCATTGATTAGAAATGAGGTCTGAGCAGAACCTTCAGGGGGTATCATATTAGTAGAGGAAAACAATGGCCAAGGTAGGGCGTTGTGTGTGTGTGTGTGTGTGGGTCTTTGAGTCGAGGGGGTTGATCTCTGAGGGTTTGCTGCTGAACTGATGCAGGAGAATAGGTTAACCGGTGGATCAATGGCCTCTTCGGGACAACTCCAAGAAGACACTGGCTCTGTGTTTGCTCTCTGAGGCACTGTCACCACAGTGCCTGCAGCTGTGATGTTTTCTCCTTGCTTGTGAGCGCAGGTTCAGTGACGCACACCCACCCTCACCCCCACCCACCTTCCCTTTACTCAAACCAAGTGTACTCAAGCATGATTATGATATTGAATATATCACAGAGTACAAAGAGGTCTCCAAATAGGGTCAAAGGTGAGAGCTAATGTTCCACTTTGAGTAATATTATTATTGTTACTCATGATTTGTAATCGATAATATTTGACAGAGTTATATTTACTGATGTCTATTACAGAGCCTCAGTGTGGTGCATGTAAGATTTGCAGTTTGGAAAATCACTTCATCATAGGAAGTTGGATACAGAATTGAAATGACGAGGGTCTTCCTCTGAGCTCTTTGTGTGTGTCCGAAAAGCAAGTTGCTCCAGTTTTACAGTACAAGCTGCTTACAGGGTACTAACTCTGTCTTCCTTTGGTATCGCCTTCCATCTTTTTGAGCTTGACATCAAATTTTGAGAAGCTGGAATCCTTTGAAGTTTTCCACGGGTCGGGGTCTGTCTGATCTGCAGACACAGCATAGCTTTTCTGCAACCGTTTGGGTGAAAGAGAAAAGAAAAGCAGGTGATGTGAGATTGACGACTTAAATACTTCATCAATCAATGCTGCAGCCAATGTGTTGTTTGGTGATTGGTGGAGAATTCAGGCAATCCATCTTTCCTACCAGCAACTGGCATTCAAGATTCTCCTCAGGTTCTGCGTGTATTGCTTTTATTTCTTTATTTCCAGGGTTAACCTTGGCTGGAGATAGATGCATATGAGTGTGTCTCCTGGTTGAGGGGAGGGCAGGGGTCTTCACGTTTCTTTCACTCATTATGCTAAACATGAATGCTGCAGAAAAATGTAGCCGACAAGTCAATTTATAAGGACCCCAGAAATGCTAACAGAATCAATCTACAGAAATGTAAATATTTCTGGCTTTTGAGCTTGATAGGAAATCTGAGTTTTAAGTGCCTTGAGGCCCTTTGCATGCTAATCTCATGCTCAGGAACTTAATTTTTCCATAAAGATGTAAAAAGTGACCAAACTGAAAAAATAGAGCAATTTTCTTCTTTCTCTCTAGCACTGGTCCTTTATTTTCTCACAAAATTGTTTTATTTTAGGCATACACAGCAGTTGTGTTTCAAGCCATCAGCAGAAGTGCAGCATGATTTCTCATGTTTTCTTCCGCTGATCTAGTCTATTATTGTCATCTACAAACTATTAGCATTTGGTTGGGTCCACTGTTTAAGATTTAATATTTTCATGTTGCCATTGATCAATCCTTTTAACAGTTTATCCTTAAACTGAAGTAGCTACTGAAGAGCTGAGAATTAGATAAAGTCCTGCTGAGGAATTCTGCATATTTGGAGGTCACATACACATTGTGAATAGGTCTTTCATGCATATTCAGAGTCCTAATTGAGTAAAATGATAATTCAGACTTGAGAGCTCAATTCATAATATTTCATTATTAAATAGTCATAGGTTTATTTCTGTAATGGGATTTCTGACAGCCAAACATTGACAAGCACAGACACATCAATGACGAAGGTTAAGCTTTTATTCATGTAATCTAAATTATTTTTTTTGTTCCAAGGACAATGGTGAGAATCTTTTATTTGAAAACATTAAATTTGACATTTTTAATGGATTAAACCTTTAATGTTCATAGTAATAAAAAAGGAAGAAAAGACTGTTCATACTTTTTCCTCTTCATTTGTACAATAGAAATAGGATTCAGTGGTTTTCCAAACGAGTGGTTGTACTGTAGCACCAATGTTGAAATGCTCAATAGATGAAACAGTAATGGGATAAAAAAAAATCTGCTTCAAACAAAGTGCTGGAGATGATGCAGAAAATACTTTTTTATACTATTTATACCCACTGACATATTTGCTCTACAAAATGGCATAAAAGGAAGTCAAAGGGTTAATCATCCAAAAAAAAAGAAAAGAAAAGAAATACAGAAGTGGTTTTTGTAACATAAAGTTGAGATATTTAATTGGAACTTACATTTTTAGCACAATTTGCAGCACATGTTGTGGCATTTTCAATATTTGTTTGTCCTTTCCACAACTTTCTGATCCCTCCTTTTTCT
This sequence comes from Pseudomugil tenellus, assembly GCA_037177515.1. NCBI lineage: Eukaryota > Metazoa > Chordata > Actinopteri > Atheriniformes > Pseudomugilidae > Pseudomugil > Pseudomugil tenellus. The sequence continues at coordinate 23,230,600 of JBAMHX010000007.1, read as the reverse complement.
TCCTTTTCTTCCATGTCTCATTCTTAGAGCATCTATCATAATACTGATACTCCTGGGTTCTGCCTAATTAAAATACATCCTTTTTGTATTCCCCTCTGAGCCAGGTGATAGAATAACTATGCAACAGGGTTAACTGTGTTTAGCTCCTTCAGGAGTTAGGCAGTGTGTCAGGCAGCCACTCACAGCTAAATCAACAACACCTTGCTAAGAAAGAAGGGAGGAGAGGAGGCGGCAGAGAGAGAAAAAGAGACCACATGGGAGCGATGTAGGAGGAAAAATAGAGATTGGAGTGAGGGTGGGGTGGTGGAGTCCTGCTTCATATAAACCTCTGGCTTTTCACACTGAGCTGTGTTTTCATGCTAAGCTCCAAGCTTGAGCTGAAATCCTCTCACTTATCCTCAAATCCAAGATGAAATACTGTCAGATGTAGTGTGATCCAGGGAATTTGGTGGGAAACTGACAGGCTAAACAGAGAGACGTATGAGTGACTGATACTGAGAGGCATGAGAATGTGTGTTTGTTTGTGTGTGCTTGTGCACGTGGAGGAGCAGACCAAGGGCAGAATGGAGGGATGTGAGGGGAAGGGAGGAGATCTGATAAAATGATTTATTGAAGGCAGAGTGAGTGACTCATGTCAGTTTGATGTCATGTAAAGCAAGGAAGCAATTTAGAGTTAACAAAAATGAACATCACTGTGATTCGAAATGACATGATAGATGTGTCAAAAATATATCTGTACTTAATAAAGAAAAGTGTTGGTCATCATGAAAATGTGCATAATATGAGGTACAATTCTGGAAGTTTGCTTTGTAGTCAGGGGGTAGAAGTGGGATAATAGTGGCGAAGGGGCAATATTGGGAGGGTGTGTAAGTCCCTCATCTCTGAATAGCTCTAAGGCACAAGCAGGAAATGGAGTCCTGGCATTTTGTTTTGCATCAGTGCTCCTCTTTATTAGGGAGGAACAGAATCGGCATAGAATAATAATTGGAAAATAGTAAGCTTGCTTTCATTATAATTAGCAAGATCACAGGATGCAATAATCCAATTATTTTACTTAAAATCAAGTTTCCACATCACTCTGCAATGTGTTGACGTAGAAGCTCAAGTCACATGGAGCCATGTGGAAATGGCTAAACTCTCCATCTCCTCCTCTGTTGCTGCTTCTGCACATGTAAACACCAGTATGCTTGAGTGTTCTCAGACAGCTAAACATACACCAGCATATGAGCGCTATTTAGGACCAACCAGCCTAAACATACATGTGTGCACACACCTCAACAACATGCAAATAATTGAGTAAGATTTGCTGGTACATTAAGTTTAATGTGTTTGACATTTGGGCGGGAGGAAAAGGGAAGGCACGATGTGGAGTAGCCACGGTGTGTCTTTCTTCAATCAGGCCACCGCAGGGCTTCATTTTACAAGCCCGATGCGAAGCGAGGGCCGTCAGAGGTAATTAGCGCTGTTGCAAATGGACGCAGGTCATGGCTCTCAGCAGATTGGTCCGCATACAGGTCAGCAGGGGTCAAACCTCCAGTATGGAATGATATAAACAATCATCTATAGGCCACACACCAATCAATCCTTTTTAACACTATCTGCTTCCTGGTTGGTTGCTCTCAGAGGTCAGGGGTCAGTGTACAAAAGGACAAGTAAACCAGTGGGTTTGTGAGTAGGAAGCACATACAGGTTATCAATTTTTATATAAGTGATGAATATACTAGCAGATTATTACATAATTTATTCATGTATTCATTTTCATGGCTGTTTTTTTTTATATAATTTATAATTATTTGTCCATTCAAAGGGAGAAATGTAGTTTTTATTTAGCTAAAATGACAGTGCAGTGTTTGTTTCCATGCACAGTGAATAAAGCCACTTGAAAGTCAGCAGCAAGTTCTGCAATTAGCTGCACAGAGAGAAAGGACAGAAAGAGGGAAGGGAGGGTGGAATGGTGGAAACCAATGCTTGAGGAATTGAATTACCGGAGCCTTTTCTCATTATCATTTAGCCGTCTTTTATGGCCCACCAGTAAGAGATGATGTTCCCATGACCCCACACAATACACAGACATATTATTCAATCCCGCCTCGATGAAATTCCTGCAAATAAAACCTTTGTGCTGGGCAACAGCTAATTATTTGACAGATTGCCCCCCTTCTGGCTCAGGTTACAGTGCAGACTGGTCACGTTTTAGTCTTTTTTAGTCCCCTCCCCTGTCCCTACCACCACCTCCAAAACACACCACCAGCACTCATCCCCTGCCCCACTGCAGAGAGGGGCCACTATGAGAAAATCCCAGAGGGCCTCATTCTTTTCAGGAGATTATATATTTTAGTCCCCCCACCTTTTCTACTTCCCAAGCATCTATCCATTCAAAATCAGGCTAGCGTGGTCCGTGTGGATGAAATGTGTGTGTGTATACATAGTGAGGGGGGATGGCGAGAGTATGTGTCAGTGACAGCAGTCATTTTGCAATTTAAATAGCATTCTCAAGCAAAAATATTTAATCTTCTCACAAAACTACTGCACTTTAATGGCAAAACAAATCTACAAGGTCAAATATGTGTTTTCTCCACTGTATTTATCTTACTTTGAAGCACTACAGTGCCTATAAGTGTGGTGCATATTTCATAATTTCAAATTAGAGAGAAGGGAACAGTAAGGGATACAGTTATGGGTGGGCATGTCTTCAGCTTTGATTCGGTCCACCAATAGCAAGAGTTTGTCATTAGTGTTCGGACATGGACCACCAAGATAAATGCCAACACATGTTTAAATTACCTGAAGAGTAGTAGCATTTTCATGCTGCTCTCTCCCTTACCATGAAGATCCCCTGCTGACTCAACCATGCTGACATTTTGAGTTATCAGTGCAGGTTTAATCTGCTGCTTGTTTTACTCCCTGTACAGATAAAATAGTTTTACACTAAGTTTTGTTGAGTTTTTTACATTTACTCCCATCTTTTGCATTCTAAATCTCTAGTTTGTTTATTATTACATATTATATTTCTACACTACATGTAAATCTATAAGATATTTATGTTTTTTTCACACATTCAAAAAAAAAGAAAACGTATCAAAAGCTTGCTGCTTTCAGGTATTTCTGGCGATTGATTATATATTGGTACATACAAACAACACAAATATTCAAATAAACTTTTTTATTTAAAAAAAGTTGTCTGACTTAAAATAGTTGAAACTAAATCAATACCTTCATGATGATTGTTATAATCTTAATACTAAAACCACACAACCTTTGCCTGCAAGCAAGAGAACCAAAACAGGGAAGTGTTGTTTGAGGTATTTCTGCTGCAATGTTTTTGAAGATTGCCACAGTTAAATATTATTAAATGAGGAATTGATTTCAAATCATGAAACAACAAAAAATGGAAGTTGGATTTAGTTTGAAGGGAAATATAATATACAGTGTGCAATTCATGGCAACCCTCAATTAGCTAAATCTGGAGAGAAACATGGCCTATGCCATCGGAAGCAACAGCTAGGTGTATATCCCCGAACGCCCCCAATCCTCCTATTCCCCAATCCTTGAATAGACACAGTACAATAATATAAAGATGTGCATGTTTAGCACAACCGGGTGTGGAAACTTTGAAGCAGCCTGGTATGGCATCAGGACAGGATGCATCCTGCGGTCATGACCTTTCATTTGTACTTGATTTAAAGTCAATTAGACAAATAGTTCCTGAGCCAAAAATCTGATTTTTTGTGAAAAAAGCGCCACCTGGTGGGGAAACCATAAATTTTGATAATCATGCAATTCGATACAGACATTATTGGGGATATATCAGGTATACCGAGTATCAAATCCAATTGTAAATAGTTCCAGAGATATAGGCTAGGGGTAGGCAACTCAAATACTACAGAGCCTCAGACCTGCAAGTGTTGGGAGTTTCCCTGACACATATAAGATTTAATTAGCTTAAAATCAAACGTTGCGCAATTCTACTAATTACCCATTTATTTGATTCAGGTGTGGTGATGCAGGGAAACTCTCAAAAATTGCAGGAGTGTGGCTGTCTAGGACAGGAGCTGATTACCCCCAAAAAAGTGATTTTTCGTGCATAAAGCGCCACCTAGTGAGGAAACAATAAATCCCAAAATGCTAAAATTCAATGCAGGTTGTCCCATTGGTACACCGAATATTAAATTCGAATTGTAAAAACTGTTCGAGTTATTGCGCTCACACGAAAAATATCCGTCAGCAGACGTGGCGGCAGACACGGCGGTGGACACAGTGGCCGTAATAAAACCAATATATCCCCAAGACTCCACATTCAGGATATAATCATTTTTAAGTTGGTTTGTCTGATTGCAGCATAACTCAACAAATTATGAACAGATTTTCAGAAAATTTTCAGGATATTTCCATTGTGAGACGAGGAAAGGATTGTAAGAATTTGAAGGTCACACTGCATTCTCCGAGTATTTTTTTTTGTACAATGTATATATGTATATATACATA
>JBAMHX010000007.1:23214897-23226015 GCA_037177515.1 Pseudomugil tenellus | reverse complement strand
TATGTATATATATATATATATATATTTTATATATCCACCATCTTCTGTACTCAAACCCTCCAGTTCTTGGTTCTTTTGCCATATATATATATATATATATTTTTTTTGCCATCCCTATCTTGCTAGGTTCCGGTTGTCTGGGATGCTTGTCTACTGTGTTTGCCTGGCATGAACCCAAGTGAGCAGAGCCTGGAGTATTCATTGCTCAACCAGGGTGAAGGTCATTTAGACCAGCCCTTCCCTGTTCAGATCCCTAGTGAGCAAACATATGGTCACAGAGCACCTTGAACATGTTTTGGTGACCAGAACTATTTGGCCTGAGTTGACAACACCAAAGAGAAAGTAGGACTACAGCAGGTTGAGGCCTGACCTGCTAAGGCAAGAACAAGGATAAGTAGGTAATGAAAGGCTGCCAACAACTGTGATCACCAGTTACTATTCTCCATTTGCACACACGTCGATTAGTTTGAAGCAGGAATAGATGTGGAATATTAGACTCTTCTGCTTGCCTTCATTCTCCTTTCCTGTTTCTGTTGATATAAGCAGCTGTAATCATAAGGTACAATATTATCACCCTGTTGTTCAAACAGCCAAACCTCATCTAATCGCTTCCACGTTTCCTCAGTGTTAAGCTCATTAGTGGGTGACCTAAAGGCATGTGGAAAAAAAGACAAGCAGGAGAGACAAAAAAAAAAAAATCTTTGGATAATGGATGCTTGCTGTTTTGAGACAGTAAAAATAAACAGGTCTGCGGCTTTGATAATGAATATGCTGCAAACATCGAACTAGAATGTGAGTTTATCAAAAATGTCCAGCAAATAACTCCCTTAGTGTGTAAGTATGTGCAGTACATGCATGTGTATGAGCATGCCTGCATGCCTATATGTCATTGCATGTGTGTATTTATTTTCAGGCTGGGTGAGGGTAAGGTTGGGAGAGGAGTGGGGGAGCACTGAAGATGATGAGTCGCAGTTAGACTTTGTGAATGGGGATGTGAGAGTGTCTCTGGTGTCTGAACGTCCGGCCCAGGTGGCGACTGGAAGGCCGACTTCATTAGGCCTAAAGAGGAAACAAAGGAAGATGCATCGTAAAAAAGTGCCATCCCTCATCTGAGAGGCCACCGCCTGACACATTAGGAATCTGTATGCTCAATTAACCACTGGCAGGCTCATTTTTCCTCTTTCCCTCTCTCTCTGGCCCTCTTGATCAAACAGAGTAAGCTAGAGCAATTGCACTGGACTGCAGCTAGACTTAATATACAGCATGTTTATGAAGTACCGATGTAACTTTGGTTGTGAGTGATTTGGGCATCATATGGCACAAAAAAGAAGGAAACAGATTTTTGTGTGAAAACAGCAGAAAATGAAGAAATCTTTACTGATTGCCCAAAAAAGGAAGACATTTTCTCTGAATCCAACAATGGCTTCCATCTTCTGTTACAGGAGGAAGATGGAAACTGGACAACCTAAGCAGGAAAAGAACTAGCATGCCAATGACACACCTTCCTGAAGCCCTTTTTGTATGTGAGCTCTATTATTAGATGTTCTGCTTCTCCTCTTTGCAAACTTCATACCAATAACATTCTAAGCAGTTCCATCATTTTATCATTACAACTAGCTAAAGGTTACATCATATAGTTCCCTTTTGCCTCCATTTGATCCCTACTGGTACACAGTCATTATTTGAGCAATACATTTGTGTGTTTTTTTTACTGTAGTGATAAATATTTTCCATTATAAGTTTTGTTATTTAAAAAAAATGAAATAACAAGAATTAGAGTTAGTGACTCTTTTATTGCAAATGACTTCCTTCTTACTTTTTGAGTACAAGATGAATGTACTTCACCCACTGTACAATACACTGTCTGTTAAGATTTTTTGCTTTTTGGTGGAGAATCTTACAGTACTAGGGTCACTAGGTGAGCAGTAGATTACAGAAGTCTTATTTAACCTTTATTTTTTCGCCCCTGATTTTTTACTTAACTGGTGCTTCCAGTTACCATGATGCTTTAAAAAGCAGTAAGAAGCTGCAAAACTTAATCCAATTTGGACCAACATTAACGTGAATTTAAAAGCCATCAAAAACACATTGCCATCATCTTCTCTCTTGAATTAGGTGGCAACCTGGAGATGCTTATCTCGTCGCATGATCCGTACTGTGTAAAAAAAATGATAAATGACACATGATGGAGGCAGTGTTTCAGTGTGTGTGTGCCGGGATGTCTCTGTGATATACATCAGTCGTTGATTGATGATTTGAGCTGAACACACTTAAAAATTCACAGAGGTCACGACTTAGGAGGCTATCATACAACACTTCCCTGCACTTAACGAGTCAACTTTTTTTTAAAGTCGTCCAACACATCCTTTTTTTCCTTTTCCCCCCTCGTTCTGCATCATCCTCTCTACTTCTCTTTTAAACTCTATCAGAGATGAAAAATGACATGCAGCTGGCTGAGCACTTCCTTCCCGTTGTTGGGGTCATCAGTTCAACATGCTGATAGAGACCCTCACACCTTCTCTAATAAGAGCCCCTTGCACTCACACAGGTCCTTTTGCTGCATCAATGGACAGCTATTACTGTTACCTTTGTCCAGGTTATCTCATATTACATGGCTCCATCTCTGCATAAGTCAGTGATGGATTTTAGCTACTACTTTCAGCTTGACAAATAATTACCATAATTTTGATTTACAAGATTTGAAACTTTAGTCAAACCTGTTATGTTCTCTGAGTGTTTATTAGTTTAATGAATGCTTGCTGTAAACCTTAATTTACTGTTTAGTAAAATCAGATATTTAAAGATCCCAGCTTTTATGTTGCCATGTCCCATTATGATAATAGTATCTTCAAAGAACTTTGAGCTTCAATGTAAGGTGATCAACTGCCATTAAGAGTAACTTAAATCATAGTTTGATCCATTAACACATGGGGTGAAGACTCACATGTCCAACCTGACAATGCCATCTAACATTCAAGTCACGATCACATTTTCTCATCAAACACTTGTATACTAACATTTAGTCAGGTGCCATTTGGTTTCACATTGTACGACACTCTTGTCCTGTTAACATCATGTTTCCACTTGCCATTGAGTAGCATTCACAAGCTGTTAGGTAAAACTGTAATAAAGTATTTATAGTTACAGAGGAAGGGTAAGAAACAGAACAAAGGACTTTCACAGAGGAGGTCAGTTTGGTGTTTTTTACAAATAGTTGTGAGTGCACATTAGTATCACTTTTGTTTTGAATCATTTGCTAATTTAGAATAAATGGAACTACTTGGTTAGGTTTAGAAAAACAAATAGTTGAGAATATACCCTTTAACACAACTAAATACATCAGGCTGTACATTGATATTGCAAACTGTCACTTCAATTTCTAATTTGCTTCACAAATTTGTAACCTTACTGACTATCCTCCATATCAGGGAATTTATTTCAGATGGTGAGGGGCTAGATCACTTGGTGAGGCTTCAAAGCCATACTTTCATTGTCTACACATGATGTAGGAATCCAGTGGGGAGGGGTGCTGAAGCCTATTCCAGCAGCTACCGAGCAAGTGGCAATAGGTACAACATGGACCGATTAACAGTCAGTCATGAGGTCAGCACAGAGAAACAAAAAACCAGTCACACCTAGAGAAAGATGTAGAAGTACCAGCTGACATAGTGAGATTGTTTTTGGATTGCAAAGTAACTGGAGAGAACTCGTGCATTCACAGAGAGAACATGCAAGGTTGATGTTCAAACGAAGGACATTCTTGCTGTAAGGTGATGGGTCATCATGCAGCCCTCTTCATGTTGGCAATCTTTAAAGCTGTCTGCACACAAACTATGGGAATATCCTCTAGACAGATGTCCCCTGCAGGCAGCCGAAGGAATTGCACATCCTTGAATTAAACCAGATGGGAAGTTACATATTCCTTCAAATACTGCTAGTACAACTCATGTTTCCACATTTAAACAAATTAGATTATCGGGTGTTTCTTTTAACAAGAATGTCATTTTGAAGAAGAAAACATTTCTCTGCTTTGGTGTTGATGATCAGTATGCCCACTACTACTTGGTTAGAGTAGCTAAAATGTTTTTTTTTTCTGCCTTGGCACCATCTTTAGTTTCCTTTATGTGTCAACACAAAATTTTGCATCACATTTGTCGCCTCTGAGATTTATTTAAGCGATGTATAAATTATAATCAAGTTAAATTGACTAGTATAAAAAAAAACATGGTTAAGACTAAATTAAACTAGTTATTCTCCATCAAAATTATTGAAGTAAACACCATTTTAATGTTTAACATGATAAAAAAAACACTTCAGACAGTCATCTCACATCATCACAGGCTGTTAGTCCTGGAAAGAACAACAACCTGTCGATCCATTATTGGAAGGAAAGTCTCATATCAAACTACCACACATATTATAATACTATGTTAAAAAAGCTAGCTGTCTGTTAAGTTGTGATATAAAAAGATCCAAACAGAGATTATAAATGGGAGTATGTGAATTGGAGATGGAAACAGTATGATTTGGTAATTTTGTGTTTTAAAAACAGTCTTGACATCTCAGAAGCCCAACTGAATAATAATCAAAAAGAAAATAAGACAAGATCAAAATAATTAGAACTATTTCCTAATTAACTGTTTCATGTCTTCTACTTTGAATGGATTGACAGCCAAGACCAGCCTGATCACATTTTGAGTACACTCAAAAAGAGGTGCTAATCATAATGCTGAGCTGGCCTTGTTGAACAGCTAATTACCTCCATTATGAAGATGTACGGGCATGATCAGAGGCGCCTCACTGTGTTCGCGTGTACTTATGTGTGTATACACATGTATGTACTGGCCTGTGCCGATTAAGAGGATTAGCCGTCCATCCTGAGGAAGCAGGCAACTTGGGGTACGAAGAGTGAGAGGAGGAGGGGAGGGAAGAGGTGAAGGTGGGAGGAGGGTATCCCTCTCCTGGAGACGAGCCCTGACCTTCTCATTTCATCCTCATTAGTATCTCATGTCAACAGAGCAGCCACTCCTTAATCATCTGCTATCATCCCAGACCTGCACACACTCACATATGCATACACACACAAAAAAAAGACTGAAATAAACACAAACTTGCTCCTGCTATTAGACAGGAGCTGGCATGTGTGTATCAACATGTCTTTGTATGGCTGGTATCTGTGCTAATTCAGGTCTTTTACGTGAATTCAGTATTAAAAAAAAGACAAAAATCGTAAATGACTTGTAATCAAGATTTGCTTTTTTTTCACACCCAGTAAAAGCATGTATGAGCTGTTCTTGCCTAATATTATGGGATCTGGTGGCAGCCTGACAGCATGTTGGGTTGGCTCGTCTGTCTGTGTCGGCCTCGATGCCACGGAGGCCCCAGCAGGGTCGAGGGGGAGCAAGAGCTCGGGGTGCCAGCACAAATGAGCTCCATTCATTTCCCCACTTCAGCATATGGTGCCCCATTGTCCTCGGTCACAGAGGCAGAAGTGATGCAATTTGTTGGCATGTCCTGTCATTTTCACAAACTGTCCAACCCACTGAGGCCCTGGCCAGCAGAAGACAAGCAAGGGCAGCCTGTTGTTTTGCCCCACAAACAAAGCATCTGTATTGTTTTTTTGTTGTTTTTTATTGGTGTGTTTCTGTCCTGTTGTTAATCCAGAGATGGTGGCATCACCCAAAAACACGATAAAGACATATGCGGTGCACATATTTTGATGAAGTAGCAGCAGAAGAATGTCAGAAACAACAGGATCAACCAGGATAAATCTTTCTAAAGCCTATGAGATGTACGTATGTGTGTCAATCCCCAAGATTTACCATCCTTAAACAATAGTTTATCCTTGTTTACAGAATAGGATTTAATCTGATATTAGCTCTAAGACATGATAGTCTCTTTATTTACAAACACATTCTGTAGGCCACTCACAGATAAAACAGCCATACCAAAATGAAAACTTAAAAAAAAAAAAGAAATGAACACTGAAACCTCTTATTTATAAGTGAGAGTGAACTGGGCAGCTCACCCCTGGTCTGTTCCTGGTTTCACTATGCTGAGCGTGAAGCTGCTGTCTGACAGGAGAGGGGAAGGAGTCTTGTTTAACTTCCTGAAAAAGCAAACTTTTGACATGAGGTGCACAATATCAGCAATGCAGCAGTAAAAAAGAAAGAAGTGTCTAGACATGATTACATTTAGGTCAGACAAAGGAAAGCATATGATCACAAAGTCATGCACAAAATGATGGTTGTATATGGTGTTGAATTTGGGTAGGTAGGGTCAAATGTCACTGACCCATTTCACACTTTGTTTGTAGTGTTTGTGTATGTGTGAAGTATGGTGTTTTTGTTTTGGTGTGGCGTTCATGTCAGATGTTGGTTGGAGGTTTTTTCTCTATATCTGCACAACAGTATATAACTGGACTGTAATGTTATAATCTAACAGGAACGTGGATCTTCCAGGAAACTATCAGAAAGAAGTATCTTCAAAGAGAGGTCGGCTTCACTTTAGCTTCTCTGAAGATTGATGATGTTGGTCCTTGTTCCTTGTTTCTCAGACTGGGTGAGTCCACAAGTGGCCCTCTGAGACTCATTACAATTCAGCAAGATTTGGAGAATGGAGCAATAGTGCTCATGATTACCAGATTTATCTTTTTTACTGAACTGGACTAGACAAATGGACCACAAACAAGTCAACTACAGATTCTTGATTGAAGTTATATAATACATCTTTATATTGATGACATGATGTATGTAAACAACATAAACAGTCAGATAATCCATTTTTCTTCCACACAAACCTTGAACCAGAGTAGCTGTGGCAAAGCTGACTCTCCAGTCATACTTCTCTGACCTTAATACTGGTCACACTTCTCTCTAGCATCCCAAATCCCTCACCAGCCCTACCCTTAACCCCATCTATACCCCTCCATCCCCGCCTGTCCTCCCAACCTGTCAAGGACTGGCTTCCCATGTCCATCACTGGGTGATGGATGAGGTGGAAGGTCATCACCCTACTCTCCAGAGTTCACTGATTCCATCAGCCATGCAGACACCTACAAATCATAGTGGGGGACGCTACTAAAATCATATATTTAGGAAAAACATCTTGAACAAGGATTTTCTTTGAAATTTGCTTTCAACCAAATGTGTGTCAACGGGATATGCATCTCTCTCTTTTTTTAAAAAACAACAACCAACATTCAATTCTGATGCATTGGGGAGGATATAATGTCAATCTAAAGGCTCTATATATGGAATATTGTACAATGTGTTGGACAGTCTGTTAACATTTTCAACATTTCTTCTAATAACAAAGATAATTCTCAGTGAATAGCTATCTCGAACTCACTGGGAATAGAAAGTGATTTCCAATAAAATGGAACAGAATTTGATTGCACCCCAGTTTGAACTAGTGAAGAGTTTCACCCCTGACTGACCTTAAATTGCTAGTTGATGCCTTTGGCACAGTTGGAAGAACGGTTGTCCTATTGACTCATTTCACATATCTGCTAGTAAACAAAGCTACAGGATATGATGGAAGATTCAGTTACTGAGGAAACCAACGGAGGCCAACTGAGATCCTGAATAAGTCTGTCCTTACGTTTCCAGCAACAGAAACCATGTCAGCCAGAGGAGGCAGGATTTCCTCTCACTCATATCATTCAGTCTGAGCAAGATTGATACACTAGAAACACACGAGAAAAAATAAACAATACACAATAGTGTCAAGTGTCGCCACTGACAGGGGCATAGATCAATGTTATTTCCCGCTTTTGCAGAAATACCTAATTCCCCTTATTTAATCAAGCGCCTCCTTGCTCAGGCCCTTCCAGCTGATTTATTATAGCCACTGCCTTTATGAGTACCTGCTTCATTTTCTTGTCTCTCCTCTGACATCTAAAGTGATAGGAATTTTATGCTTTTGATAACAATATGAGTTTCACTTTGGCGCAGAATTCATGGCCCTGTCAGCAGCCAATAAATAATAACAGCATGGTGAAAAGATTCCCAGGCTTCTAGACCTGAACATTCGGCCAATGGGATTTTACCTTGAGATGCCGGCACAGAGGACAAGGCTACAAATGGGGAGAGGTGGGGTGGTGGGGGGTGCGGGGGGGTGGACAGAGCACAGTACGGGACAGGAAGAAAGTGGAATCAAAATAAAAGGTCATGAGTGTGTAAGTCAATTTTTTTTTTCTGGGGTTACGTCAACAGGATTCATAACTGGAGTGCTGTCATAGGAAGGCTGTGATAATGTCACATGAACATAAATCCCTGGCTGTGACACATCCTTCTGCAGCTGTAATACATGTATACAGCAAAGTATCTTAAACTCTGTCACCAAAGCCACAGAGGCCGCGTATATCTACCTAACTTCATCCCACAGCCCCAAGCATTGGAAAGGTCTTTGCTACAGATTTATTTACTTCTTGCATTTTTGCTTTAGTACTACTTTGGACAATCCAGAAGGTGCATGCCAGGGAATAAATCTCCTGTTCAGTGATTATTTTATTCAAATGCTGATTGGTTGGATAGCTAATGGACTCCGTGTACGATTTGGCGCCGGGTTACGTTCTGACGCCAAGTGTGTAGGCAAGTATTTTTGGTTTACTCATTTATTGATTTGTTCACGCGTTTAACTTTGGCCACAATTAATACGTTAAAACTCCAAGTCCCTGTCCACAATGAGTATGTCAAAGTCAACAAAAGGTGACACTTTTCATAGAGTTAGAACGTCAGCTGTCCATTGTTGTGTGCCTTTTTGTACACATTCTTCACGTTTTAACAAGATACGTTTTTAGTCATTCCTTGTTTATCATCCGAGCTGAGTGGCTGAGGAAGATCCGGAGGGACAACTTCACCCTGACTAAAAACACCCGGGGTTGTTGTAGGCATTTCAATGCCACAGATCTAAACTTGACTTTGACATACTCATTGTGGACAAAGTTAAATATGCAAACAAATCAATGAATGAATGAGTAAACCGGAAGTACTCACCCACACACTTGGCGTCAGAACGTAACCCGGCGCTATGTTGTGCATTGAATAAGATTCTAACCTGGTCTCATTCAAAATTGCGGTAGATCAATGTTTAGAAAAACTACACTTCCATGGCAACAATTATGAAATTAAGATGTTTCCTTGAGGTGTGCTTCATATCTCTTCCACATTTTGTGCTTAAAGTAAGGATAAGGATGTGCTAGCTAGTTATTCAAGAAAAAAGTTGTTTTAATATGATGCTTTGGAAGCTAGCATTGAAGAAATTGTGTATTCTTTGTGTGAAAGAGAAAAAAAAAAAAAAAAACAAGCTCTGAGTCCAAATACAACATCTGACTTTACAATAAGGCAATAGGAATAAAGTAGAGTTACATGAAGTTAATACTGGTCAGCAGGCGACAGAACCACAAGCTTCTCACTTGATTAAATGTGTAGCACCATCTTCCATTCTTGCAATATCAAAAAAAGTTTTTGGGTGTTTTTGAATATGATGCAACAATTAAAACATGACTCCCACATAGCATTGCATCAAATGTTTTGATGCTGGAAGTGTGGATACAGTAGCATCATCATCAGTAGAATAAAAACACATTATATTAATGTAACAAGTTTTTCCATAAGATTACCTTGCCTGTTTTGACTATCTCTAAAGCTACAACCTTTCTGCAATCATTATTTTTCTCCAGCTGTTCTCATTATATAATAACATCTGTTAAGTCATCTATTAAATTACACTTTTAAGCAACCATAGTCATGATGTGAGAAATTGAAGAGAAGACATTTAAACTTAGAAGAAATATTCTTACTTTTACATGATTAGTAACACACTAAATCATAGTCATTAAAAGACTTGTATCACATTTCTGCATCTAGCTCTCCCTGAATACTACACACTGGAAGAATAACTGCGATGACTTAAACTGCCCGATTAAAAAATGTGTTATGAAACAATCAAGCTCAAATTTTGTCCTGCACATTCACTGATACCCAACTGTTTTCTTGCTAATCCTCCAGTGGAATCGTATTCCCATAGCTGCAACAAAGTGTGAGATAGTCATGCACGCAATTTTCTCATATGCATATGAAATATAATCTCCTGAATAAAACTCTGAGGGATTGGATAGATTTATATTGACAGTTCACACATTCCATTGACAAATTGGACCGTTCGTGCATTGTTGCCAAAAACCTGCTGGTCACCTAGGCGATGGCATTAGACTGGGTAAAAACGGCTCTTTATGTGAGATAAAGTCAGACAAAGATGACGCACTGTACTAAGGAATTGAAAGTAAAATGTCAAGCATTTGAAAGAAAGCAGCTGTAAAGCGTGGTTATGGAGACTATAACAAATGATTACCCAGACCAAAAGGTCTCTTTGTTCCAGCCTCGTTTGGGCCTCACTAAGAAAATATTATGGCTTTTTGTGAAAAGAAGGAGGGAGAGTGAGATGTTTTTGTTTGTCGCTACTTGGGTCTTGTGTGTGTTTGGTTCAGAAGGCTCGAAGTAGTGCAAATAAAAAAAGGAAGGGTTACTGTAAGTATTCTGTGCTATGGTTTGGCACAGCGTCTTGGCATGGACACAATACATGATAGAATGGCAGTGTCCAAGAAGGACAGGGCCTGTTTGAGGGTGTACCAGCATCTCGACAGGGCCACAGAGGAAGAAGGGAGGGAGATGAGATCGGAAGCGGAGGGTAAAATTGAGACAGATTTTTTTGCAGGTGTTGAGATAATGGACGGACAAATGATGTAATTGTTGAGTATTTCAGGGAAAATAAAGCAGAGGAGGCACTTGCATGACTTTGGGATGAGAGGGAAGAAGCATTTGAATGATAAACTAGGTGACAATCCTTCATTCAAAATCTGTCAAGATTGCTGTTAAATATTTATAATTGGTTACATAACATAACTTTAGCTAATTTTCACACAAATTGTGGAATTTATAGCTGATTATGAGGGTAGCACTTGCATTTATGATGCTCAAACAGTTCATTCTACTGGGTGGAGTGTGTCTAGCATTGGGGCAAAATTCTTCTGATTTGTGATCTTTCTTTCTTTCTTTCTTTCTTTCTTTCTTTCTTTCTTTCTTTCTTTCTTTCTTTCTTTCTTTCTTTCTTTCT
>JBAMHX010000007.1:23196339-23212117 GCA_037177515.1 Pseudomugil tenellus | reverse complement strand
TTCTTTCTTTCTTTCTTTCTTTCTTTCTTTCTTTCTTTCTTTCTTTCTTTCTTTCTTTCTTTCTTTCTTTCTTTTTTGTGTTATTCATTGGTGGCTGCTGCCTTTGAACCCTTGGCTATGCTAAAATATAAGATTTACAGTACAATGACATGGCTTTCATAGCAAAAAGAAAAACTAGCTTGGATTTTGAAAATAATTACAAAAAATTTGAATGTGTAATCAAACGGTACAAACATAATTGCAATATTACTTTAAATTATTAAGTTTTCAATAGCAGTAAGTTAAGCACTAAGCACTAAACTAAGCAGCTAAGCAGCTAACATCATTCTCATTTAATAGCATTTTGGGGGTTGACCCTAAGAACTCATTTATACTCAGCCTTACATGCACATACGCATAGCGTTTTCTGTGCCTTTCAATACATTTTAGCTAGTCCTATACCCAAATGTTGTTGCACTGCATCTTGTATACCTTTTTTTGAGAATGTTCATTATCAACATGTTCTGCACAATCTCTATGTTTGTTTTTGAAAGTGATATCAGAGCTCAGAAGTAAACTGTGCATTCCCTTCTGGATGTATTCTGGCTGTAGCTTGTGGACAGTGATGTCTGACATAGTTTGAAATGAACATGCAAATTTAAAGTGGGCTAAAATAAGCTGAAAGACATATACTTCCTGACCTTGGCATTGGATTCCAGACTTGTTTGATGGCACAATGACATCTATTACATTTCAGGAGCCATTGCTGCCCAGCAGCATCCTGAGACTGAGAAATCATACAATATAACCATTTCATCTGTGACACTGCAACTGATGTGGCATCTGAGTTTTACTTAGCATGCAGCTTCTCAAGCTATTCAGTGGTTATAGAGACACCGGCTGGTTTAAATGTACATGTGGCTCTGCTCAGTGAACATCTTTTGACAGAAGCTCTAGCAACAGAGCTATTTAGAAGCATTTTTTTTTTGTGAGTTGATCAACTGGAAGTTTATTTTTTGCTGAGTCCTTCTGATTCTGCTTCTTTGTACTCCTATTCAGTCCCCTGATTACTGTGTAAAACATAGACAGAGCCGTGTTTCCAGTAGCACACTGTAATAATATAGCTTATCCAGCAATTCATTGTGCAAGCTGATTGATGAACACAAGTAACTGGCAATGAATCAGGAGAAAGAAAGAACTAAATATAAAAGCAGCAACAAATACGATAAAGGCAAACACAAAGAAGTGATCCCAGTAAAAGAAACTCTTACAATACCATAAATTTGACTTAAATCAGATTGTGGTTCATAGTACTTTCAAACATAGCTTTTGTTATTTAGTTTGCTTAATCAAAGCTTCACCAGTGAAATGACTTTTTTCCCCATGTTTTTCCATTTGCTTTAAGTTCAGCTGACTCTTGCTTTGTCACCTCCTACAGGTCAAACTAAACCACTACATCACTTCCTATTCACACTAAGTTGTTTCTCCTGAATGTACAGTATTAGAAATACTTTGTTACCAAAAGGTGCAGACCTTTAACTCAAAAACACATTTACACACATTCTAATCAACAACCTCCTCTTTAAATTATTCAGAACCACGGCTCAGCCCTATCCATATTCTCTGGCGAGAGAAGAAAGGATATATTTGGAACATCACACTTTTAAGAGCGTGAGCTTCAACTCCCCTGGGTCATTTTCTGCTTTGGTCTTAATTGAGGGTGTTCTGGAAAAATCATTACTATATTAATGATTTAACACAAAGTAACTACCTGCTTTTTTCCAGGAGGAAAGGGAGATTTGCTTCAAATCAATACCCATGCACGCTCATTATAAGGGGGGTAAAGTTATAGTAATTAGGCAGACACCAATAACTTTTTAATGATCTTTGTTTTTAATTGCATATTATCGGGCTGCACTGTGTGTGTGTTTATACCCAAATATAAGATAAGAGAAGTTGATTAAAGAGAAGGAGGCACCTATATTTTTTTAAAGACTGCAACAACACAAAGCAGAGGAGGAAGAATGCAGCTGCGACTGTGTTTTTCTTTTGTGCATCAGTTTATCAGTAATGTGCCAACACCAGCAGTGCGGGATTTCGAAATATTTGTAAAACAGCACTTCCCTTCCTGTTGTCTGTTGGGGTGAGGAAGTGAAAAGACGGTGAAATAAATGGCACTAGGAACTCTGAGAAAGAAAACCTTCATCTTGGTACATTAGAATTACAAACTCCTTTGCTTTCCATGAATGCCATACATGCGAAGTGATCAGTAGAGTCTACTTCAGCTGTCTGCAGACAACCTGAAGCGGTAGAATTGGACAGAAATATATAAAAATTGCATAAAAAATGACAAGTTTAATGTAGTTATCTGCTAGCGTACAAAAAGCAGGGCACTTTTAGAAGCATTGTGTGTGTGATGTGGTGATTGAGCCTAGAATGCTTAGACTTCCAGTCCAGTTAGCTAACCAAGAGACTTGTTTCTTCCTTTTCTGCCTGATGCATTTCCCCCCCTCCCCACTGTCCTACTCCCCTCCTTCCTCATCCAGTCTGCTCGCCGGGGCCGCTCCCAGAAACATCACGGCAGATTGTCGATTCAATGACTCCCCTGTCAGGTGATTATCTAGGAGCTTTAATGTAATCTTCCACTCACACGTACCATATTTCAATTACGACTGCCATTGTGAAACAAGCTTCATATTCACTTCACCAATCACTCCACCGCTGCCTCACCAGTGTCAACTGTAAAAGAACGCCAGCTGAAGGCAATTACGCATGTTTTCAGAGCCAATTATGATCGCTCTCAGGGCGACAGTTATGCCACAAGCAAGGGAGTGTTCAGAAATTTTTAATTTAATGACAATATGCTCATTTTAGGATTCAGCATGTCACCCCCCCTTCACTCCCAAGCCTGCCATCTCAGAATCCACAGAGGGAACCATTAGGCTGATAGGAGAAGATTATGGCCACTCTCAAGGGCCACACTGGGAGTGCTGCAATGTCTCAATAGTGTAAGGGAGATGGCATCCACTCATCCTCTCTGCAGGAGCACAGCTGGCAGGGCTGAGTCCAGACCAGAGAGGCAGGCTGGTGAGCTCGTTTTAGTTTGGCCTCAGTCTGCAGAAGGGGGCATAAACTCCCTCTTTCTCGTTGCAGAGCACAGACTGGAAGAAACTGGGGAAAAAAAAAATCCCCGTCTACTCTACAGTGTTTTCATCCACAACCTTCTGGGATGCTAGTTTGACACAATTGAGTATAAAAACTTCTGGAAAATAATGATATATTTTCTGAGTGGTTTTGCAAACTATTTCAATCCAACTTTATTTATGAAGCACTTCAGAAATAGTACTGTTAACCAGTGATGTAGCCAACAAAGGTAAAACACAGCAAAGGTAAAAACTCATAATGACTCCAAAATAAAAACATTAAACATTACCAGGTAAAAGTACAAGCCAGCAGCTCAGGTTGAGGTAAAAAGTAATGAAAAAAAATGCTTTAAGAAAAGACTTAAAACCGTAAACTGAACTGCCTTGTCTTATGTGTAATGGTAGATCATTTCACAGTTGCGATGACTGAGAATGCACGGCCTCTTCTGAGCTTCTTTTTGGTTTAGGGGCAACTTACAATAATTGATCTGCAAACAAGAAAACAGGAAGGGGGTGTATAGCTGAAGCTAATCAAACAATTAGTGTGGGGCGAGGCCATGAGGCATTTCCAAACAAATGAAAGGGTTTTCCGGGTATTCAGGGACTCGCCAGCCTGGTGCCTCACATGAAATGATCAGCTCCTTCTGGAGGTTTCGAGGTCCAGACAGAAGCTGAAAGGGGACGCAGCTCCAAAATGATGGAATACTTTGTCACTGCAGGTTAGAGACGCTACATCACTGTCCATTTTTTAAAACCCGCCTAAAAACCCATTTTTATAAACTGGTCTTCAATCCAGGATGAGACTCAGGTTGTGACTTTCATTTATTATTTATTATTTATTATTTTATTGTTTTTAATGTTTTAACTTTTTAAATTTTTAAAAAATATATATATATATATTATTGTTTTTTTTTTCTTTGATAATTTTACAGCTATTATTCCAAATCACTCTGCACTTTTATTTTGTTTTACTTCAGTATGCAGCACATTGCAGCAACTGGAGTTGTGTTAAAGTGCTTTATAAATAAATTGAGATGAGTTGAAAAATTGAGTATTGCATTCTTGTTTCCTACCAGTTGAATGCCTTGCAGCAGCATTCAAAACTAGCTGTAATCAAACAATTTATGTCTGAGTACATCATGAACTGCATTACAATAGTCTATACTTGTGATAAACACATGGATTAAAATCTCAAAGTAATGCAATGAAAATAAATTATTTAACTTTGACCACTTAAATGAAAAAAAATGGAATTGACAACCAAAATAATCTGCACATCAAACTTAGACTGCTGTCTAAATTTAGACCAGATGAGTTTCCAGCTACAAAACACTGTTTTCATGTCCATTAAGTCACATCAACAGGCCCAAACAACAGAACCTTAGTCTTAATATTGCTGAAATGAAGAGCATTTTGTTACACCATTGCCTTCATTTCAACAAAACACTGGAGAAGGTTATTTGTGGAATAAGAATTTTCCTGGTTCAGCTGGAAAAATCAGCCAGAAAGTTAAGGATGGCACATTTAAATCCTACAAAAACATTTCCAAATTTTCTCTTTGAGCTTGTCAAACGCACAAAAACAATCAACAACTCATCATTTCAGTTCAAATTTAGCAGCTGATTATATATATTCGTATAGAATTATACAAATAATTTTGATTCTTTTTGCCATATTTTACTGGAGACTATTTACATTTCAAAAGCATCTTCTGGTCATTTGATGAATTACATATTTAAGTGTTATATGCATTTGAGTAATGGTGCGATTCGGATGATAGCAAACATTTAATCCATATGTTAGATTCGGGCCATAGATTTAAAAACTAAAATAAAAAAGAAAGAAATACACATTAGATGTGAACCTCTCCTTTGGTCCCGCTGGGATGTTTGTATAAAACCCAGTCAGTTCTCAGAGGTAGAGGTTGACAGAAGACATCGCCCCAGTCCCTGGGAGATTGGTGAACACAACACATATATTAATGCATTAAATGCGTTGACTGTGTTCAGCCCAGGGATGCAGGAGCGGGAGAGAGAGAGAGGTTAGGGAAAGGGAGAAAAAAAGCTGTTGTAATGTATGGTGTTGTCTTGTATAGCGTGTCTGGCAGCAGGAGAAGAAGGTGGTGGTGGTGATGGGAGGGGTGCTGGGGTAGTGTCGGCCAGATTATAAGGCCTGTGGTGAGAGATGAGGGATGGCTGACTTGTAAACAACTGACAAGCGTCCTGGATGACAATTCCTAATCCATCATAGTGCTGTCAGTGGTGACCGGTGAGGTGACGGACAGGACCCAAGAGAGGGGACAGCTGCTGCACGTCAATCCACATCATAATTTGAAAAGCTTTTCCACATGAGCTGAAACAGAAAGAGAGAGAAGGAGGAAGGAACTTACTATCTGCTGCCTTCTCAGTCAGTCACCTCCATCTCCATCCCTCACCTGCCTTTTTTCTCCTTCTGTTAAGGCCTAAAAATATGCAAATTCTTTCTCCTTTGTAGATGTAGATTCATCTGCTGTACCTTCATCTCCTTGTGTTTATCGAAGATAATCAAACAGCACTTTCATTTCAGCTGGGGGTTTAATTTCCCAATTGTGGTCTGAAATCTTTATCAGCATTTATTAAAAATGTCATGATACAAGTTCAGTACTCGATGTGCCCATTTTCAGGTTGTAATTGGTGGGTAGAATTTCCAAATCCTCAGTTATAGTCTTAAAGAAACATGCTGAAAATTTTCTTAGCACCTCCTAACCATGGCTGCTTCACCACTCATCTTGGTTTATTTGTACCACGTATTTGATGGGAATGGAAAGGACATCATCATTATCATCATCGTGGCAATTTAAGACCTTCATGTTGAAGTGTGAATGGTAATGTGGCCCTAAAGTGACACGTGTGCACAGGAGGATAACACTATTCAACACACTGCTTACTTTTAGGATGGAAATAACTACACTTCAAATGTTTATTCATTTGGAAGTAGCTGCACCCATCAAACTGAAAAAAGGCTGTTACTTTTATGCAGAGTAATGCGCAGACACACTACAGCCGAGTTGGTTTGTGCAGTCCTGCACAAGTCCATTGTGATCAATCCTAACATGTCCAATCCCACTATGGTTATCAAACAAAACGTTATAGTTCGATATCTCCCAGTAAGCTCTAGATCCAACCGCACCAGCCCCCCTACCCTTCATTGCATTATTTTCTATATTCGCTCATATATTTAAAGTGATGCTGTTGTGTTGTAATTGCTTTAATTTACCATTTAAAAAAAAACAGAAACAACAGCACATGTTTGAAGACTTAGGATGTTTATTGAATTTCTGGGACATAAAAGTGGGATGAAGTGGTGCATGACTGTTTAGACTGCGGTCACTTTAATACAGATCAGATACATATCTCCTTTAGGAACACAATTCAAAGTGGCTTGAGTCTTTTTTTTTTTTCTTTTAAATTGGATCTGCGTCAGTTTTATTTAGTTTCATTAAAAAACCTTAAAATTACATATAATTAAAATAGTTTCAATTGTCCTGCAGTGTGAATGGGGGCTATTTAAATTCAGATAGTTTGGCCCAGAACCATTTAGTTCTGTGTGCACTGCAAAAACACACTTTTAAATGAGTTATTTGGTGTACAGAAAGCCCATGTAAATTTCCACACCAGTGTACTATTTTTTTTTGTTTGTTTTTTGTGAGGGCACAAACTTTAGCATTCTGGATTGGTTGCAGTAGACTTTGTGAGTGTTAGAGAAAAAAAATCAAGGAGTTAAGAAGCCTAGTGAAAAAAATATGAAGTTTTTCCAAATCATGATGAGTCATCAGTCCCTGTATCCTGTATATATTCTTCAGCTCGTAAACTGAGTAGTGGTGTAAAGTCAGTTCGATGTTGACATTTATCTTATTTCTTGCTCGGCCCTTTTCTCTCTTTCTGTTCCACTCTTCCTCTAATAGTGTGCTCTTGTGTTTCTTGGATGGATCAGCCAAAATGCGTGTTCAAGCGGCTAGTGTGTTGATATCCAATTGCTGCTGTGTAATGCAAACAGAGAAGGTAAAGTTTAGCTAAAGCAAAGCTAAAAAAATTGATATAATATGTATTATTCATTTTTCAAAAACTCAAACTCAAATCAAAAACTCAATCCATGCTCATATAAGATGAGCATGGATTGAGGGGCTTGTTAGTGGCAGGTGTAAAGAAGCCCTATGAGTATTAATCTTCCTCGCTGCTGTCGCTAAGGCTGATTTAGTTGCCTATGTTAGGTCAAGGCTGTCATTCTTTTCTTAAAGACTCACTTCCCTGCCAAACCAGGATTTCCGACTGAGGGGCCTCAATGACAACTTTGATGTGGATCGCGTCCTAGAGGGTGAATTGAGAGGCATGAGGGAGGAGGGTGGCACAATGCTCCGACCTTCTTACTGCATCTGCACAGATCACACTCTAAATGGTCACATTGATGCTCCTGCTTAGCTCTCTGCTGGGAGCCCTGATGGAGCCAACACCGGGGAACTGGGGCAGAGCAAAGCCTGGACTCCTGCCAAAAGACAGGGACAAATTGATTGTCAACCCAGATCTTATTGCATTTAACCCTCTGCGTTTTCCAGTTAGTTCTCATTAACTCCTCAATGAGAAAATTGTTTTTTTTTTTCCTTTACATGTTAATATGAATTAATCATTTAAAAAAATGGTTAAGCTGAAAGTCAATGATAAACCTGAAAAAATTGTGAAGTTGTCAACATTTTAATCACTTCTAGGATAGCAAACATTTACTTTTGGTATTATATTCCTTCATTCAGTTGTCAGAAATAATGTGTCTCTTCTACCATCATTCATTTATCCCAGTGAACCATTTCCCCAGCCAGTGACAGATCTTACAAACTTTACTGGTATGGAACATGGACAGGAAAAAGAATTTCTTTGCTTTGTTCAGTTGCAACATGCTAACTTACTGAATCAGTGTTTGGAGCAAATAAATCCCTGGATGAAAGAACATTTGCAACAATTAAATGAAGACCTGAACAGTACAAGAGCTCTTAGATCCAAAGACTTTGGTCAACTGAGCGTTTTCACATGCTCCTCCTGTGTATCTTGATCTTAGTCATATTATTTCAAATTATTATATTATTGTGTTTTTGTTATATGCTGCTGCCTTTTATGATTTCTTTGCATCATCTGTAATACTTCTAATGTGTTTTGTAAAGTACTTTGAACTGTCTTTTACATGAAATGAGACATACAAACAACCTTGCTTTGCCTTACAGAGAAACCTATGAAAAAAAGAAAAAGCTCAATCTGAAGAGAGTGCTTTCTTTGTGCCAGAGGCACTGTCCCTAGAAATGATGATGAAATTAAAAATCGTTCCGTATCACACATTCTTTAACTCCAGCAACTTAATGAAAACAAGCTAAATTGATGTGACAACTTTAACAAAAAAAAATTCAGAAAGTTTTCTCCTGTGAGGTGAAGTGAGCAGACAGGACAAGGTACGTCTATGAAGTCTTTTATTTCCTCATTAAACAAAGAGGAAGAAAAAAAGTGAAGTTTCAATTAGTGATACTACTTAGTTTAACCTGCCACCTTCTGGTCATACCTTGTTCCACTATATTGGTATCTGTACAATTTTGTTTTTTGTTTTTTTTTTTACTCAGAAGCCACCCCCCCTCTGTTTAACAGATGGCTCTGCCTCAGTCATACACTTAAGGTCACCACCAAGACAAGAGTGGGAAGAATCAGGGAGCAAAAGGCAAAATGGTTTGTGTCGATTTAAGCAAGAGGGTAATAGGAGGAGAGGAAAAAATCAATAACAACATAAAATTGATTTAGTGTGTGTCATAAAACATAAGTAAGTGCTCTGAGATGGAGAAAACTGGACTCTCAATTTAATCTGCACAAAAGCTACACTGTACCGATGAAGTTTTATCAAGAAGAGGGGGGAAGAAGAGCAAGTGGGAGGTTGAAAAAAAAGAAAAAGAAAGGCAAGGCAGAGTAGTCCATGAGATATATAGAGAAAGATAAAATAAAATCTAAAAAACAGACTCTTAATTGTCATATTAAAGACTCTCTACTGCTTGGCAGAGTGGAAGGTTAGCTCCCATTCATCATCCGACTAACAGCCACTTGAATGAAATCACAATTAAAATCTGCTCAATATTGTCCCCAGGACGTTTTGCGAGCATTAATTTTTTCCCATTGATTCTCTACCCCCCATAAATCAGAAATGTTGCAGCGCATGTAATGGTTTATGGAGAAGGGATTATGGTGTTATGAAGCTAATGTAGCAGAACCGTCTCATTTACACACAGCCTCCCTGGCCGGTTTACAGGGGGACAGAGTTATTACACTATTACACAGCCTATCACAAACACAACACACTGACACTGTTTAAAAGCTACATGGGATTGAACGATTCTCTATATTTACAGCTGTTATGATCATAATGTAATTCTGTTAAATGATGATGTTTATTAGGAGCAGCAGGAGAAAACTACAGTAATAAAAGAGGTCAATTCAAGAATAATCGTTTTCTTATATGAGTCTCCTTTTCGTAATTTCAATATCAATACCACTTGAAAAGAAAATAAACAATTTACTACACAGTTTAACACATTTATTCGAATAAATTGTTAACACAGAAAGGAAATATAAGTTGGGCTCTATGTATTTTTTTTTTAATTTTTTTTTATTATAATGAGATGGAAAGAAAATCTTACACTTTTTGCTGAGCTTTCCTGACTGAGTCTCGACTCTCCGTGACACCAAAAAAAAAAAGGTTTTAATGTCCTCTTTAATGTATCACAGACAGTATTTTACAAGAACTTAACCAGTCCACACATGGTGGCTGATTAATTTGGAAAATCCACATCATATGTCAAAACAAAATAGTCGAATAATTTATGTAACTGTGTAATGCCTCAAAGGTTCAAAATTCTCCATTAGTCTGGTTTTGTTAAATGTATCTTCATAATGGGATCTGATGCTTCCACATGTGCTCTATACTGAACTCACAACTGTCTATTTGGCATGAAAAGCTGTGGTTATGTCATGTCAACTCATTCACACAATAAAGTGTTTTTGAGTGTTATTTAATGGTTTATGTTATGATAATATAAATATCACAACACTCTTTTTCTGAGTAGGCCTGTCCATTTGGCATGTAGTTTGACAATGTGGGGTTTTATTCAAATCATGAGGCAACTGATTATTTGTGCAAGTCCTGTTCACCCACTCATATTAAATACACAACTTTTAACTCTACAGTAAGCAGCAAATTTAGTATTTAGACTCTTTTGCATATAAGTTATTGGTGAAAGGTAATAATAGCCATATATGAACTTTATATTAAGTTTTTTTTTTGCAATTACTTTTCAAGATGACCGAAGCATTCATTGGCAACATCTTTTTAAGTGATAAACTTTAGCTTTGACAGTTTTACTAATCAGTAGTTTCAATGAGAGCTTCATGTCTGATTGCTAAAAACAAATATTTTCATAATGTGTGCTGTCAATACAACTTATATTTCCACCGGTTACTATGCCAGTTCTGTAAATGACAAACATATTTACATGTAATAATTTACTTATATAAACTACTATTCTACAATATGAAATCTATAACTTTTTCTATGTTTTCATTCACTTTTAATGGGAATTTAATGGTTAATATACCTTTTTAAAGACCAGAAAACAACAATATGCATGCATATTTATACTCCAAAGTAGAATTGCATGTTTTAAAATAAGAAAAATCAGGGAAAAAAAAAACAAAATAAAAAAAAAAAGAAGAGCAGCAGTGGGAAGCAGATTTGTGCTCCAAATGGGCACAAACAGGAGAGTTGTCTGATGGCCGCAGCTCAGTGGTCCCAGCGATCCCACCTCTAACTATCATATACCTCAATCTGAGCGAGTCAGAAGGAGACCCAGTACCCAAGCATCAAATCATCATCACATAAACTGATCCTGACACCAGCTAAAAAGGGTGATGGATCATGTGGTTTTGTTGTGCTGGAGAAGTTTGTCCCTTGATAGAGCCTTTAACTCAGACCTTGTGCACCCCCTCCTCCTGCCATTGCACCAGACATCCCAATATAGCACACATACTCACAAACACACACAGACATGCAGGTAATTCTGTATCTTCTGGGTTAACAGCACAACAATGTCAAACTCTAGAAAGTGTAATTTGGTCCAAACATCCCATTTGGACCCGACATGGTTTCCCTTTTTGATTTTTGCTGAAATGGATGAACTGTTCTGGATTGTAACTTTGTACAATAACAATAGAGATGATATAAACAAGAAGGAGGACACCAACCTGCCCCAGGAATTTCAATATGAAGATGAAAAGCAATAAGTCTGTGTGACAGCTCTTACGGCTACCAGTGACTACATGTAAAAATGATGAATGTAAAGAGAAATATCCATAAGTGCCACAGCCGGCACAGTTTCCCATACTTGGCTTTTACAGAGGCTGGCAACATGGTGAGGGCATTGCAGCCACTCATAAATGACAGCTTTACAGTGTGCATAAAACCACTCGATAGAGAAAGGCATAGTCATACTGCCCTGTGTCACTTGAAAGCAGCATCAAGAAGACTTTTAACTGACTGGAATGAAATTTTATCTAGCCATATTTTCCCTGCATTGACCTCAATAAGTCATGCAGAGTAACTAAATGTATATTGTAAATTTACATAGCTAGATAAATAAATATGAATACAGATCTAATGGAACTCAAGTACTGACAACTGTCATAGTTGTTACTGGGCTTTGTAACTAGTCCTGAAATAAACTCCATTTTCTTATAAGGCTTAATCCTGTAATAAAATACTTTCACATGTATTTGCAAATGTTTATTTTTACTTGGATTTATAGAATGTTAAGTGGTGCAGAGCGAAATACCATCGTATTTACTACCTCAATAACATGGAATATTTCCCCACAGAAAAAAATCAAGTCAATTTTATGAACCCACATCTGATCTGGCACATTGACCATTCATTGTAAATGCAAATTATATTTAAATAAATCAAAACTTGTTTTCTTGTTTGGAAATATAATTAAAAAGGCTGGGGAGCAGATTGCTCACTGATCGACTGAAAGGCTGTTCAGTGCTTTTACATTCATTCACTGTGCACATTACTGTATTGCAAACAATTCCCCTTTCTAACAGCAATGCCATATTAGAGTGAATAATGGTAACAAAAATAAAACATGCTTATTTTTTTTTTTACATTACTCCAGACTGTTGCATGCTATATAAAAAACATTGCATGTATATAGTTGTTTTTTTTTTTTTGTTTTTTTTGGTTTTTTTTTTTTGTAAATTCTGTAAAACTTTTGTCTCTGCTTAAAATTGGCAATGGGGTGTTTTTGAACATTAAAAGCTTATAAAGACAGATGGGGATGGATGGCGGACCC
The DNA here is from genome assembly GCA_037177515.1 of Pseudomugil tenellus. Taxonomy (NCBI): domain Eukaryota; kingdom Metazoa; phylum Chordata; class Actinopteri; order Atheriniformes; family Pseudomugilidae; genus Pseudomugil; species Pseudomugil tenellus. The sequence continues at coordinate 23,199,592 of JBAMHX010000007.1, read as the reverse complement.
TACACACTCTATATCAAGTATAAGTCCGAATTTATTCTACAATATTTTTACTTTTTTATGTTGCTGTCATTCAGTTTGGGTAATAAAAAAACAACTACTTGATTGAGTTTTGTTGACAATTAATGACTTCTTTTACTTTCTTCCTGCTCCCGGCACAATTATAAGAGTAATACAGGAAGCCTTGCTCCATCAAAGATAAATAAGCCATTTGATGGAAAGTGTGGATTGTGGATCTCATTGAATAATGTTAGTGAGTTACAATAAATGCTTGTTTGTGTAGATGGTCTTGGATTTATTGGGATTTACAGTGTATGTGAGGACAAACATGATAGCAGCAAAACAAATGCATTCTAAAGCAGGATGTTGTAATTCAATCTTTAGTTTAGATCTTTAGGGTGCAGCCAGGGCCTCTACTGTCAGCTGCTGCCTGCCATAGAGCGCCACATCTTCCAGATAAATTCTCAAGACAGTCGGCGAAACGCTCCCATAACCAGTGACACAAGATGATTTCCCGCCTCTGACAACCCCCGGTATTGAGTATGATAACACTTACTTTGTCTTCATCCTCTGCTGGAGTATAATATCAATCCGTTTGATGATCCAGCAAAGCGAGTCGAGCACTTGTGTATCAATCTTCATACATCGCTGCCTGGTGTCTAACAAAAAGCCCAGAATGGGATCATTCAATCACTCCTGGGCTGTGCTGTGTTCAGAACACTTGGCCTTCTCTACAGCTCAAGTGTCTCACTCCCTGTCAGCATCTTGCCTATTTTTCATCCCCTTCTCTTCCCTATCTATTTCTTTCACTAGTGGGGGATAAAGACACAAATTACTGATGATCATATCACTGCGTGCTCGTCATAACTAAATGTCACATAGTGAAATAGGCTTTACTGCCTTTTTCTCATCTTCCTTGTCTCCCACCCTCTTTTACAAGCTACTCACTATCTCTTCTTTCAGTGCTCACAGACAAACGTTTCTGCAGTGTTTAATCCTTCGCCAATGAAATTCATCATCCACTGCACATGTTGAACATCATAACTTATAAATAATTCAATTATAATCCTATTTTTGTTTTTATGCTGCAATTTAAGAAACTACAAATCAGTAACATTTTAATGTTTCTTAATCCAAAGAGACAGTGTCACTTATTGTATCATATAAATGGCTTACTGACCATATTGCTTTTTTTTTCTTTTTTCTTTTTTTTTCTAAGACCACTTGTGTTGACTGAGCTGTTTACTATTATTTTGCAGACTGTTTAGATTAGATCATATGTTAGATCCATAGATATACACAATGAATAATTACCTATAGTTTTATCAGGACCTTAAACGAGCCATTGTGAGGAAACGTCATAGTTTTGTAAAACTCCATGTTACCGCAGATCATTATCTTGTTGCCTAAACTTAACCCTTCTAAGAAATAATTAGGGTTCCTTTATGTTAACTTTCTGCAATTCTTCATTGGAGGAAATGGTACAGCTAATGGATTCATTAATTATGTTAGTTTTATTTGATTAAATGGGTACGTTCATGTCAAACTTTGTCAAATGTCACTAATATTGCTGTTAGACTATACATCCAACAGAAGATTCACAATCAATTCGAAGTTTCTATGGTCATTTCTATGCATGATTCTTCTATTGAATCATTTCTGCAGCTTCACCATATGGAAAGGACACATCCCCTGGATGTGAAAAAAAGTTCATCTGCTTAAGAACGGTCAAAGCATTGGCATAATTTGATTAGGTTAAATCTGTCCAACACATTTTTAATAACTGGAAGGATAGTGGGAAGCAGTCTTCCTGGAAGAAATATGGTCAAAAAACCTAAATGATTGTAATCTGTAATCACTTACATGTTGAATAGTGAAATCATAATGAAGAAAATTAACAGTTGAACACGGGAACATGTTTAATAGTGAAATTAAGAGCACTTCCACATCTACAGTGTGAAATGAATTTAAGGTATTGTCAATCAGTGAGGTTAATCATTTTTACTTTGTTAACCACAGAAGAAGGTCATGCTGTCTGATGAGTCCAGATTTATCTGGTTTAGGGTGATGGGAGCACCAGGGTAAGAAGATAGGCAGATGAAGTGATGCAGCTTTCATTCCTAGTGCCAACACTCTCTGGGGACAATGCTATGATGTGAGGTTTCTGCAGTTCATCCAGTCCAGTTTCACCAACATTATGTGATGAAATAATAAGGTCAGCTAGTAGATGAATATACTGAAACCACAAAATGTGAAAAAAAATCGATTCAGGGAGCACTGGAGAGTCCAGACCTGAACCTCATTGAGAATCTTTCGAAGTTCCTGAAGTAGAGTGGCTGGACTCTCCCATCATCAATACTAGATGTTGGTGAGAAAAGAATGCAGCACTGGATGGAAATTAATCTTGTGACATTGCAGCATTCAAAGCTGAAATAAGTATGTTTACAGAGTGGCTCCAAAAACTTTTTTCGGTTTAATAGGTCAAATTTTCCATCATGACAACTTTGGGGGGCTTTCGGGGGGGGGCTCTGTTTCAATGTTATTTTAATCTTAAATTTAGAGGCGTTTCTTTTTGATTGATGTGTGTTACAGGACTATCACTGGTTGCAGCTTTGTACTTCCTGCTGGCTCCACTGTGTAGGAGCCCTCTCAGCTCTACCTTTTCATCCATTTTTGGATTTTCCGATAATGACGAAACACCAAGATGGCAATGGTAGGACCCAGCCATTGGCTTCAAATCCGCTCTTCAGAAACCTATGGGTCATGTGATGGTACGTGCTGTCCAATATTTATATACAGTCAATGGTCAAATGTTAAGAGAAATAAGATGTCAAATACCTTATATTTTTTTAAAAAAATGTTTCTGTAACTTTTGGCCCAAACATTAGCCTAATGCGAGTCATGATGGATAATTTTCTAGGTTCAATATGCTGTGATTTCTTGAGTGATTGGCAATCTGAGGAGGTTGCCCACAAACATTGTACCTTGCTGGAGAGATTGCAGAGATCCTAAGCAAAGATGATAATAATAAATAATAATAACAATAATCATAATAGAAACTCACAGAGTTTGACAAAGTGATGCTGCACAACAAGTGTACAAATTATTTACAAATCTTTCTAACCTTCTATGACCATTTGGTGTTACAACCCCTATTGGGTGTATGGGGGTCAATAGCAAAAATGAACTGGACTAACTTAAAAGATGTAACAATTTACACACACACACACACATATATATATATATATATATATAT
>JBAMHX010000007.1:23180068-23193878 GCA_037177515.1 Pseudomugil tenellus | reverse complement strand
TCTCCCTTCAGAGAAACACTGGAGGGTTTGGGGGAAAGTGTGCGTTTTTGGGGGGGGTTTTTACCCCCCCCCCCCCCCCCCCACACACACACACACACACACAGTTTATTTTCATTATACTTGCAAGTATGTTGGAGGTTGCGATTCTATTCTTGCATTTGGCTTTGAAATTCTCAGATTTAGCGCTGTGGTATTGGCTCATTTTTCATATCCATTGTTGGCTTGTCAGAGTGTCATAGCTGTTCCACAGAGCTGTTAGATCAGTCCAAATGTATAAATCATCCAGGATCTGACACACTCATTTAATTTGGGAGGCCCTACTGCAGCAGCGGGCCTATTAATGAAAAATCCCTGCCCTGTTTGCTGAGTGGGAACATTCAGCCTATTTTATTTTATTTTTTATTAACCTGGATATTCTGTATGATTTCCCTCAGTAGGCTGTTGGCTGCCAACCTGGCACCTCGTCATTTATCATCATATGCTATGTTTGCCAATCTGCTGATTTCTTTCAGTCAACAGTTCTTATGAAGATCGCTTTGCATATTAGGAAAAAAGGGGGCAAACTCCGAGGGCACTAGGTGAGCCAAACCTCTCACATTGCACAGTGCAGCAGTGGTTCCAACCCCAGAGCCTGTGTTATTGTTTTCCATCTGTGAAATAAAGTAACAGGTACTTAATGTACCAAAAACAATTTGTACAGCAGTTCTTTTTCCCCATTGAAGGCATGCATGGCTCGCTGAGGGCTCCCCTTATCTCAGCGAGGCTAATCCATTTTCACACTGCACTCCGCCGCTCTCATTTTACAGCTGAGGAGCTCTCCGGCTCCACGCTGGGCCTGAAATGGGACCCCAGTCACTGCGGCCCCTTGGAGTTTGCGTAGGTAAGTGTGCAGAACAAATGCTGAAAAGTCTTTAGAAAGTTAAAGGGACTACTTTGCCTTCTCCATCTCCCTCCCTCCGTCCCACCTGATCACCTACATTTTTTGGTGCATTTCACAGTGGTAGCTGCAGCGCTTGAGTGCTGTCACCAAAGAGTGTTTGTAATTGGAAGAGGGGACAACAAATGGAGAGTTTCTGGGCTGGTGTGTATATATTTGGTTAATTTCCTAATGTTTTTTAATGCTATATTTGGAAAGACAGCTTTCTCAGATATGAATATGATCACTCATTACTATGTCAAAGCGTACAAATATGAGGTCTCACCAGATTACTTCAAAGCAACTGTTTATAGAACCATATGTGCAAGCTGCACGATGAGCTAAACGGGAGTTTGGGGGACTGATTGTGGTTAAAATGAGAAGTACTAAACTTAATGGACAAATGTTGCACATCTAACAAGCCATAGTGAGGGATGTTAAGGATCAAGAAAATAAATGGCTCTTTAAATTGCACAAATATGATATGCTGCCTGGAACTTTTTTCATCTTTTCTTTCAAAAGTTGTGCAATCATCTCAGGCTGAAAAATTGCCTTTTTTTTCTCCGATCCAACTCTAACATTAGCATATCATGTCAGACTGTGGAGCAGCAAAAAGCTGGCAGGACTCTTGTTTGATAATGGTATTGGGGGTCCCACAGCTTCCACATGAATGGCTAACTAATGGGGGCCCTTCTGTCATTGTTGTGTCAAGTGTAGGATGGAAGCCCTGAAAGGTGCATCTTTGGTGGGAACAGTCAGCCAAGACTAACTGAGATCATCCTAGATCAGTGATGCACAGGGAAAAGAGCAATTTCCAGGAGAAAGGGGCAATTGTTGCTGATATTCCCCTTTCTTCTGGATATCTATGTTTATGAATAAGCATTAAATGTCTTTATTGAAACAGTAAGATTTCTAACATTTACCCCCCACAAAAAGCCATTTATGGCTTTGTTTCAGTCTGACATGCAATCCAGCACCCAATCATGTCACTATCACTGAGAAACTGTTTTGATTTAGTCACAAGTCGTGCTCCTAACCCATTCCTTTCCCATCATGTCAAGTCATTTAAGGCATCTGTGGCCTCTCTGGCCCAGCCTCCAAAGCCCCATCAACCCCCTGCTGTGATCCACAACAGCGCATGCCCACTTGGCCGGGCAAAGCTGGAAGGGCAGCCGGGCCAGGACTCCCAGGACTCCCAGGCATCTAGAGCAGCTGGAAGTCCCATCTCCCATCCTGCTTTTCTGAGAAACAATCAAAACAAAGAAAATCTATAATAAATCAGTCTCAGGTGGTATCTGGGAAAAAAAAAAAAAAAAAAAACAGAGAAAGAAAAAAAAGAAGGAAATTGTTGTTTGAAATTTAAAAGCTGAAGGTTGCCAGATGAAATGATGACAGTTTGGATGATTTAATTAGGTGTAAATGAAAGCAATTTTTCGACAAATAAACTCATAATGATTATAAAAACCAAAGAATACATGCAAAGGGGCCTCTTAATGAGATTACCTCTGAGCTCTACATTTGCAAGTATGCATAAGCACACAGACTAGTCTGAATGTGTCAGTCGCAGCTCAAACTTACTAAACCTCATTGAGTTAACCTAAACCCTCTAACCTAAACAACTGTAATGGAGAGAACAAAAAAATCACCACTTCTCTCCCTCGCACCTTCACAGACACACACACACTATGACCACCCCAAAGCTAATGCAGTTGACTCAGAGGGTCATCTGTAGTTCACTGGGGGGTTAAAGATAAAGACACATCCTCTCATTTTGTGTTTGCCTACCTGTCCTCATGATAAAAAGGCGAAAAACTAATCTAAAAACAGGGCAAAACTTTGCACATGCAAACGTGTTCTCATTCATTTCCAACAATAAATAAATAAAGTGTCTTTTATCGGCATGGCTCACAAGTTTCATTTTGCTTTGTATGTTACCTACGGGTTAAATTAGATGACACAATTTTTAAACTAATACCTCTTGCCATTGGTCCAGGTGTTCACATTAACATGAGTCGGTTTCTTCTCGCATACTCACTGTGAGATATGTGACGTCTGCTCTGATCTATGTAACAAATGCTGAGTGAGGATAAGCTAGAATGCACCTGAATGGGCCTCGGAGCTGCAAGAGGAAGAGATTCATAATCACAGGCGAGATGACAGGTGGATCAAATTTCCAAACTTTTTTTGTGTGTGCAGTGACAGGCTATCATTCAGCGGGTAAAGATGGTGTTTTCTTAACCCTGGAGTTGCATTAAGTTGACATCCTGCCATTGCGGAACAAGGTGACATATTGATGTGGAGGAAATACAACAGACGGGAAGCTTTAAGACTTCAAAACCCTGCTAGAGGAAAAAAAAAAGAAAAAAAAATTACAAGCCAGACAGGTTTCAGGGATTTATGGGTAACATTAAACAAAGCAAATATCTTCACGGTCTGTCTATGGATATGCCTGATTCAGTTTTGCTAAAAGAATGTGCAAGGGTTAAAAAAAAAAAAAAAAAAAACAAAAACAGAAAAATAACAGAAATAAAAAACACATTAAAGTAAAAAAACAGTGGTGGTTGCTTACTGCTACTGGTAAAAAAAAAAAAATAAAACAACTATTCTCTCATTATAATAGAAAACAAATGAATAGACATCACTTTTATTGATAAATACCAAATGGACACCCTACAGCAATTTTTCAATTTAGAACTTGAATGGTGATGCTCTCCCTGTAAGCCGGGGGTGTATATTGGTGAGGTGGACTAAAACCCATGCATCAAATCAAGTGCTGAGTGTTACCATAAGCATGAAGACAAACTGCTCTCACGTTTCTAAGTACAGGAGTCTATGTTCACTTACTTTGTCACAAATCACTGCAAGGCTTCTCTCCCAATCCGTCATTTTGGGATTACCGGGAATTTACGTGCCGCTGCTGTCGGCACACAAGCCTGTCACCTGCTCAGTGGGGGTAATAATTGCTATGAAATACCGTTATGGGCAGCTAGAAAATAAGTGCGCTGATTGACTGAGAATCCACTCTGAGGACTCCTGTTTTACACTTTGTCAAGTTTTTTTTTTTTTTTTTTTTGCTCTCTTTAACTCTCCTTTCTATTTCATCTTTTCTTTTTCCACTCCAAATAGTTTTTTTTTCTTTCGTTGTCATTCTATGGATGTTATTGTGGAGGTTTGACAATCTTGCGAGTCTTCTGTCAGAAAATGAATGTATTTTTTTTCAGCCAGGCCCTTGATTGAGTCCATTTGTGGGTTTCAACTCCATCAGAAAGTGCCAGTCTTCTGCTCTTTAACTCTTCCAGTTTCTGACTTGGGTAGATTTTCTGAGAGAACAGATAAAGATGAGAAGAGAGGACTGAGAGGGAGAAAAAAAGACAGGGTTATACTTCAATAACAATTAAATATCAAATATTATTCTTCATTTTTAAGTAATGACAGCCGACTTTTTTTGTTGCTGTTATTTTTCAGGCATTTTCTGCAATGACAAATTGTAACAAGTGTAAAGATGGCAGAGAGGGAGTCGTCAGACTGAATGGTGACTTATTGCATGCCTGTACGGAACAAACAGGCGTAGAAATCTCTACTTGACTTAGATGTGCAAACCAAATCACACAGTACACGACACGCTTCTGACAGAGGACAAGGGGAATTTGTTTCGCTCTAACACTTGAGACAAAGATAGGGAGGCGGAGAGGAAAAAACGAGTGTCACTGACATGAAGGAAAACACACAAAAGATCTAACATGTTTAAGTGACCCACCTACAATGATAGACTTTTCTTTTAACTTAAAAAAATTGAAAAAATTCACAAAAAATTAAAGAATCACACCATTTTTTTCTTTAGATTTATCAAACTGTGGGAGGTAAAGAAAAAAATCACCCGGCTATTTGTGCTGTATTCCAGTTCCTCCTGTTTGTCTCTCAAAAGGTAGCAGGTCTCATATATTCTCTTCTGTGGCTTATCAGTCGGGGAGCCAGAGGAGCTGTCCACTCTCATTCTCTCATTGGAGAGCACATGTCAGGACCTATTTGCCACTGGTTACTTTGAAAGTGACATCAGTGATGACCTCTTGACCCCTCTGACGGAGAAATGCTTCTGCAATAGTTTTCCATTACAGAAGCGAGAGCACACGGATGGATATGTGGAAATGGGAAAATAGGGAAACTGGAAAAGGCATTTAGACCTGTATTTGACCTGTCATGTTTCAGATTTCTGCTGGAGGCGCTTATGAAATGACTATTTGACCCATGAGCAAAGCGGTTGTCACCTCCTTCCTGTGATTTCCATGCAGCGACTGTCCACCAAAGGCTGTTGCAGAGGATAAAAACAATTGATTATGGAATCACACTGAGCTTCTATTCGTTTTCTTTTTATTTGTCTTTCTCCTTTACTTGATGATGTGGACCTGCCTGTCAACCTGACAATATGTGAATCAGGCATGAGTGTGGTCTGTGTTGGAGTTTTGAATTAAGCGACAAATTGTTGTCAGTGAGCTTTCGACATGCCTCTCAACAGGCTGGATATCAGTGTTTCATATAGATTTGAGCCCAGCCAAGTCAATGTCAATGTTTGTTCACCCGAGTCCGCTGCTTCAGAACAACCTCACAATTTTGCATTTTCTTTATATGAAAATAGTATTAAGTTTTATTTTGTAATTCAAATCAATTTAAGTCAATTTGGGCATATTTGTATGTGTATATAGTGGCTCTGGCGAACAAGTTTTATAGTTGTGCTGATTTAATTTGATTCTCATAATTATACCTTGTCCCAACTGAACTTACATAGATAATAGTGTATATTTTTATTCACTTTAAACTCCAGCTTGTGGATTAGTATGACTTTTTGCTAAATGTAAAGCTGCAATCAGCACTCATTTATTATCCTTAGCTGTTCACAGTCAGTGAGCAATTCATTTTATGTTGTCATCACCATGGGCTGCCTGACAACCAGGCATATAACTAAGTTGCCCAGGCGATATGTGTATCAGAATATGTAAAAATATGTATATATATGTATATATGTATTTTAGTAAATTTCTGAAATGCCTGGACTTTGGACAGCTCAATTTACTCTTATTTTAGACTTTAATACCACACTATATTTGTATGGACTCCCAATGAATGCTCCAGATACAGATGTAGATATGTGGCACAAATCAGCTCTCCAAGTTGATTTTCTGCAAGTTCACTGGAAAATTAGGTCAGAAAACTTTTGGTGTTTGACTGGGAGAACATGCTTCAATCTGCAACTCATTTACAGATTAACATTTTGCATAAAATTGTACAAAGTAGATTCTACAGTTACCACACTGTGTGGTCTCAACCAATCTTTTGCATTATGTAAAAAGTGTTATATCAGCTTAAAATATTTCACTTAACTGACATTTTACGTTGTGTAGCCATCAATTTTATCATTTGGATCTATAAATTGCTATAAAATGCTCATATTGTAAGACCAAGCCTCATTCCACAGACGAGTATTACTGTCACATGGAAAAGAATTCTGACTATTTTTCAGAATTCTGAGATTAAAGTCAGAATTCTTTTTCTTTTATTTCCGAGTGGCCCTAACACTCCTCCGTATCATTCGACAAACTTTTTTTTTTAGAAAAATAATATTTTTTTTCTATATTTTTTTCTTTTATTTTAGAAAATGTGAAAAAAAGTAGTTTTGAAATATGTCTTCTTTTGTGTGTGTGCACTAGAAAAAAAAAAGACCAGCGGTTCCAAAGCTAAAATGAAAAGAGTGTTTTCCTCAGTTTAAATTCAAGATAATCTTTGTGCAATTCCTGTAAAAAATACACTCACCTCTGAACTTAATTTAGCAGGAACTAGCTAGAGCACATACCTGAAATTTCACCCCATCTTGACCTACTATCATTTGAAATTGTTGATTGCACATATGTATTTACAAACCACTAAAGTCACAAATACATAAAAATTTTAATGTGAACTTTTGAATATCTTTGTTGTTTGTTTATAAATGAATATGCTCATGTACAGCACATAAATACTTCTCTACATCTGCTGGTCACAAAGTTTAAGGATGTTTTTAAGTTACATACAACTAAATGTAAACTATTCAGTGACAGCTGAAAATAAATTACTTTTTAAATTATTGCACTTCGGTAAAAGGGATCATTTATAGTCCGAATGCCCTACACCAAATTAACCAGTATGTTAGGAACTGACTATTGACTGTCTGCTCATAGACAAAGTCAGGGAAGAGAGACATTCATCATGGGTATACATTTCCAAACAAGTACCCCACGATCTCTGCAAGTGATAATTGTACACTTCAATTGCTTTCTGATTTGTGATACCGCTTTATGGTTTTTGACACTTGTAAATGTATCATGTAAACATCATTAGTGACATCTGTGCTGCTCCTTGAAATTGTAATTGAGAAGTTACAGACAACAAGCCAAAAAGAAGGCAAGTCATGCAACAAGCAGCCTACTAAACATTTGGATTTATGTAATACGATAATGATTTTTGACAAGAATATTTGCACTTCAGTCTAAAGAGACTGTGAGAGTTCCAGCCAATCAGCAACCCCTCTAGGCCTTTACTTTGCTGATCAATTGCATTTATGAAAGCTTTGATCATATGATTATTATGACAGGTTTCATCAAAACCCTATTATTTCATACAAATTAGTCATTTGTATAAAATGGCAGTGGCACTGTAACCCTATTGACAGTAGGGTAGTAGTGCCAGGCATAATAATAATGTGTTTCTTACAAATAACACCAGGCAGTAAAATAAAAAGACTATATTAGAGGAAAAAACATACTTAGAAGGGACATGTCAATCAAGCAGTATGAAAGGTAAAGTTTAGATTATTGTGTACACTGTGATTGGCACGCAGTAGATGACATTGTGACATAGCCCCCTGGGTTGTCTACACAATAAGCCCCATTGGATACTGGTAGCAGAGTATTGTCATATGTACCTACCTTTCCCCAGGCAAACTGACCTCTTCAGACCTTCTAATATAAAAGATTCTGTAGCCTTAGACCAGCTACACCTTAAGGATTCACAAAACAAGTAACTGCTGGGCTGGTATGGGCCCTCCCACTGCCCACCATCTCTCTCACTGCATGGAGGCAGTGCTTCTGATTCTGCTTTCACACTCTGAATCTAACAGAGCTATGAAATTTTATATAGAGTCAACCTCTTACGCTGCACATGCAAGGTGATGAAGTTGAGGCATAGCATCAAAGTTTTCTATCTCCAGGAGGTGCTTTGCGAGTTTCCTCACGCATTCATAAATTCATTAGTGCAAACTTTTCAGTGTATCAGTCACATTAAGCCTCATTAACTTCTTTTTTTCCTGCTTTATATCAGCTAATTAGCTCAGGGGTGGCCACAAATTAATTACCATCTTCTACAGCCTCATGCAATTGCATTGTGTTTATTTAGTCTCTCCTATTAACTTTTAATCTTTTTCCTACTCGTAAAAAAAGGCAATTAACATTTTTTGATAAACAAAAATGATGCTAGCTCAGGGATAATCAGCAGCTCTGCATGTTGCCCCTACAAGATTACTCTGTCAGCTAAATTGACCTCTCGAACCATCCTCATTCCAGACATGGCTCTTAGGTCTTTGGTCTGGCTCGTGTGTTACTGAACAATGGCATGTGACAATAACACAACCTTTGCTTCCTTTTTTTGCTCTTTTGTTTTCTCTAACACCTTTTCTCCTCATGGATGTTCAGTTTTGTAAAAAGAACAGACATGTTAATTGCTGTTTTAAGAAGTACCCTTTCTTCCTTGCTGTAGGTGAATAAACGGTAATATGACAGCTGAGCATTGAGCAAAGATGTTGCAGAAGTCTTCAGTTTTCCCTCAGTGTATTTCAATAAACCAACACAATGACTGCTTCATTAGCTTATTGATTTATTAATGTAGCCATCAGTCTTCCTCATATTCATGGAGCACAAACACTGATGATACAAAAGGTAACAGTAATGATAACTCTAACCATGGTCGAATTCCTGTTAAGGCACCAAGCGGCTATCTGCTTTGATAAAGAGGCCCATTTATACGCTGTCTCCATGCACAGGGTCATCCTTCTCCATATTCTTTGTATTGACCCGGGTTGTTCCTTTTATTACAAGCAGGTTTTTTATTGAAGGATGATTACATTGAATGATGTCAAGCGAGGGCCAAAAAGATCGACCAGAATAATGACGTTCCAGAGAGGGAGAAGGCGATGGGGGTGGGCGGAGAGGGTCGATGGCAACACTTGCCCAGTCTTTCTGTGCGGCCTCACAAATTGAGTCACATCCTTGCTCATCCATTATTTAAGGCTGATCAGGCTCTCTTGGCAACTATGGATTTGATAATCATTCCCATGTCCATATTAAATATGTGACATAAATATCACAGTAGGGGCTTGTCAATGAGTGAACAGCAGTGTGAAATAGCATAAAGGAGGAACTAATATATGGATATGGGGCGGAAGGGAGATAAGGAACTTTTGTAGACGTCAGTGTTCCTGAGATAAGGAGTTGTTAAACATATTGGAATCGACTTTGCACCTGAAACAACAAGGAAAGCTCTGGAAGACTTGCATAAGAAATGTGAAATATAACTGAAGAGATCCAACAGTAATGCAAAGTTTTATCTCGGCACCATATTTGTTCTGTAGTCATTTTGCAGGACAGATGGATGGCCTCTCGTAGCTTGCATTAGCTTACAGTTTAAATCATCAATCTGTTTAAAGATACAATCTCACAAAGCTGCTGAAACCAAGTCACGGTTTTTAAAACGACTTCTGTCAGGTTTTTAAGATATCCTTTCAATTTCATTCACTACATACAATAAGATAGGGATCTGATTACAACATTTAAAAAACAACATTATTTAAAAACAGTTACATAAATAGAAATAAATACATATTAAAATCTAAAATGAACAAAAAATATAAGGCACTTTCCATATATTAAAAACATTGCCCAAATTGCTTTAAACATTTGCAAACAGCTGACCCCATCTTTATTCTCATACCCTTCCATATTACTACATGCACACACGTGTGCATGTACCAATGCATACCTATACATACAGACATACACACAGACATATTTGAACAAAGTGTGCAATAGCTTGTTGCTGCATATATTTTTCATTTATTTTCATAAGACCCAGATTAGAATACACTGATGTAGGATCGGGTGCGCTTATGACCTAAGGCCTGAAGGCCTCTACCCAGGCAGCGACCTTGCTGCGATCAGAAAGGGGCCCACAGCACACCACAGACACCAAGTTCAACTACATGCAACTGTAATATTTGTAGCAATGTGTACTCTAAATTCACTGAACATCCATTCAGATATAAGAAAACACACTAAGAAAGCAAGATCAGGTGTAGAAGAGTGACATGAGAACTTGCTTAAAGGATAAACTTTGCCATTATCCAAACCTCTAAAGGTACAATGGACCAAATGAATATCTGTCCTCCAATTTATTTACACACCTAGAAACAAATACCTTAAAATTGCATCTAACAATGATAGAAGCTAAATGTCATCAATAGCACCTTTTTATTTTTGCATACCAGTCTTCTCTTCGGGCATTTTTCTGCTCCCAGAGAAAAAAATAAAAGAAGTTGTTTGTAGTGATTATCCTCTTATACATTTCAGAAATACCACCATTCACTGGAAATTAGAAAATACTACATTACTATACTACTACTACAGTAAATAAAAATGTGAAAATGTGTGGGAAAAGAGGAGTGTCTAAAAGAAGGAAAGAAAAGAGGGTACTGGGCTATAAGTTACCACATAAATAAGGTGAAGAGAGGAGTGTTAACAAGAACCAGCATCTGCCAGGCAGGCACGCAGTATGTCTCCTCTCTCCACAGTGGACTCTTCGTCTCCTGTGATTTCCTCCAGCTGCTGGCCATGAATACTGGCCTATGCACTCTAGATTAAAGCACAACACATGTTTCTCTGCAGGCTAGATGATATATTATCCCCTGATAACCAGAGACAAACGTTCCTACATATTGTCTCAGAGCAATGACAAACAGCGTTGAAAAACAGCGTTTGGATGTGAGCTGTTGAGGATATGAGGTATCTATTACATGGCTGTTAGAGTGAGTGACAATACCTTCCTCTTTATCAAACTCAGCTTATGCATGTATGCCATGTACACAGATAGTCAGAGAAGGTCATCACTTGCAGTTTGATAAAATATAACGTTCTAAGCCATCCATGCCACTTTTCCTTTTAGCAAATGGAAACCACATTTTTTTTTTTTTTATTATTGAGACATTTTAAAAATTTCACCCCAGTTATTTGATCCACATCACCAGCAGTTTATATGCTCTGGCAACAAATATTTTGCAATACCTGTATGCAAGTGTTGTTTTTTTCTTTTAGCTTCAGTACTATGACAGTCATAGTACTGAAGCGAAAACTCCTGAAGGATGAAAGATGTGCTCAGTGAACATGGTGCTCTGACTACCTTTTCTGTATGGGTAACCATATGTGGCATTCCTCTTGCTCTACACAAAGAACCCCCCCCCCCCCCCCCCTTCCCTTGTCACCATGACAAGAAAAGAGTCTCAACAATTCTTAGATGTGTTTTTCTAGTTTTTCACAAGATGACTGCTGAAAAGAGTCATATAATACTTTCCTTGGTAAATATCTGCAGATTTACACATATTTATATGTGGACACCTTAAATTCTGTTTACTCCTTTGTTTTCATGGCAGTGTCAAATATAACCAAGATTGTCTTGGTGCTAACACTGTTAACAAGACTTTTTTAAAAGTATTTGAATCAGAAGTGGTATTTTATCTAAAAAAAACTAACTAATTAATTACAGGCTTTGTAATTACATTGTAATCAAAAAAAGGATACAAACATTAAAATATGCAAATATGCATGATGCTGCCACCACCATGCTTCACAGTAGGGATGTTGTGTTTGTTGTGATGTGTGGCGTTTGGCACCCACCAAACATAATTCTCTTAGACGGCATGTTGTCATGATGACGTATTTGCCATCGCAACCGAAGGCGCCAGCTTTGTCTAGGGGCAAACAACTCGTTAGTCTCATTCAGTTATACGTGCTTGGCATACTGTAGGTTGGTTTAAATTCTCTAAATTTGGATTTACCTATTCCACATGAGTTTTTCATATTAATGTCACAACCAGCAAATGAAATCACACGATATAAGGAAGTTACGGAAGCGTTTGGCCGTCATAACCATTAAAAAATAATGGACCAGTTTCTCATTTTAACGAAAAACATATCTCACTATAATGTGACAGTTTCTTTATATAAAAAGATATTAATCTCATTATACCAAGAAACTTTAACGAGAGTTTCTCACTATAACGAGTAACCCTTACCCTAGTTTCAATCTTTTTTCCCGTGTGGAAATGCGTTCTTCCGACAGATTTCGACTTATTAAAACGCACCCCTCTTCATCTTCTTGCTGTTCCCTCCGGACCTGAATCAAAGGTTACCAGAGAAGCGATGTTATGGTTAAACCTATCGAGATAACTGTGTCACTTAGAGTATATGATTGTACGATCCGTTTGCAGGGCCAAAAGTGGAATAACATGATCAGAGTTGATTTGAGATGCACAGCCAGATTTTATTAAAAACACCTCGAGAAGCAAAAAGTAAGCGAAGGTAAAAGACAATCTCGTCCATTGTTTATTATGCTAGCTGTTAGCAACCGCTCACTGTTAGCGAACAGCCTAAATACGGCCGGTCTTACTCATTATAATTAAGAGGTCCTGGGTTCTCTGCAGTCCTAATATTAATATTAAGTTAATATATTATTATGTATAGAATATCACTGAATGTGCACTTACTGGATGTAAAATAAAGGCCACAGACATAGGTATAGTTGGACTTTGATTGCCACAACTTTGTAACCATCGCCATTACGTCCGATTGTATTTGGCATCTGTTGACGGCACTCAGAGACGTCATTCTCCTGACTCCACTTAACGGTATACGGTGGTACTTGGTCTCGAATCCCTTGTTTATTTTTAAAAAATGGATGTACAACATGATTTTCCGATGTCTCCTCTGTAGTGTCGCTAGCGTATGTTTCCACCACGCTAAGATGTCGAGCTAGGTTGTTATGTAATTATGTCAAAATGTCCCGGATGTCCGTCTATGGCTACGTTGAGACTCCAGGGCATAATGCTCAATTCGGATTTTTTTTTGGGAAATCCGATTTTTTGGAGTGTCCGTTCATATTTCCAATTAAATGCGCCTTGTATGTGATCTCATGTATGAATCTCATGCGCACGAAAACTGTCCCGCATGCGTAGAAGACACAACGACGTCTCAGTGAGCGTGCCTATGACGTTGTTATATTCACGGAAGTAAACATAGACAGTAACCCAGGAACATATTTGGCGATTTTAAAGTTGTTGTCGGACCGAAGCCAGCACATCTACAATGGCATCCTTTTAAGAAGGAAATTAAAAAGGAAGAGAGCAAGATATTTGGTCATGGCATATTTTGAGGCTGCTAGCGGGGCTTGCTGCTCTCGCTGCATGACCCGGGCTCGTCTCCTCTTGCTCCTCTTTGGGCAAGCAGCTGTCCAGCAGCTCTATCGGCTGAACGCTAGGCTTGTCTCCCAAAATGCGGCCCAGTTCCTCGTAAAACGAACAAGTGACGCGTCCACGGCCGCTTCGTTTGTTTCAATCTTTAGCCTCCTTGTATTTGGCTCGTAGGCTCTTTACTTTTTGTTGGCACTGGAGCCAGGACCGCTTGTATCCATGCTCGGCCATTTCTCTTGAGATATTTTCAAAAAACGCGCGATTCCGATAAGACCCCTTGAGTTTGGCCTGAATAGAACTCTCTCCCCAAATTGTAATTAGAGCAGAAACCTCCGTTTCCCTCCATTGATTTGTTT
>JBAMHX010000007.1:23161608-23179968 GCA_037177515.1 Pseudomugil tenellus | reverse complement strand
ATATCCGAATCATGTTGCTTAGGGGCAAAAAAATCGGATTTGAGTCACTTCGGCTCGCTGTCTGAACGTAGCCTAAGAGAATGCCTTGTCTGATTGCCGAAAAACTCAATTTTGGTCATATCGGACCAAATGATCATCTACCACTTGACAATGGATTTTTCAACATGCCTTTTGGCAAATTCTTGTTGAGATTTGCTATGAGTAGTTTTCTTGTTGTCCCCCCCCCCCCCCACCTACCACAAAGCTTTGAATAGAGTGAAGAACCTGTCCCACAGTTGTTATATGCAGAATCTCTTCTATCTCAGATGCTGACGCATGTAACTCCTTCTAAGTCGGTGTCCTGGTGGCTTTTCTCACTAGTCGTCTCTTGCCGTTTGTTAGTCTGCTCTTGCCAGATTCACATGTGTGGCATATTCCTTCCACGTCTTAATGATGAAGCTGAGCTCTTTTATCCATTTTATGACCTAAACTTTTTAATAAGGTCTGATTTTCTTTCAGTGGTTTTAGTTTCTTTTTGTTTTCATGTTTCATGGCCAAGCAGCAATACTGATTAAGCAGTGGATGGACCTTCCATATACAGTTGCTTTCATACTACAATCGTTCAGACAATCACATTAAAAATATCTTTTTTTTTTTACATTTACTTGTGTTAGGGTTACGTCAAGTTATGTTGCACATGATTACAAATGTAATAAAAGGCATAAAGATAATTTTTATACACTGTTGCTTTAAAATGACTTTCCATCAAAACTTGATGGCAAACACGTGTGAACAAGTCTAAACAGATTTGAACACCAAAAAATATGACGTGAAAAACAAGCTACCTTCTTCTTAACCCTATGTTTTAATGGAAGAATCTCCTGTCATTGTTGCAGTAATATTGAGGTAAGTATCAGTGAAGCAGGGAAAACAAATTCAATAATAATTAACTTGGATCATCTACTCATCTGCTACGGCTCATAAACCTTAGAGAAAATTTCCCCAACAACTTTCCCAAAGCATTTAACTGCCCTACATCCCTGTGAGAGGCATTAAACAAACCAAATTCAGTTCACAGATTTTGCCTGTCACCATTTTCCCATCCTCCGTTACTGATAGAGGTCTGACTTTAAGATTTAATTTGCATTAAATAAGGTGTGAAGTTTGGAAACATTGTTATCCTGGATGACTGTGTAGTTGAACAAACTGTCTTGCTGCTGAAGGCTGCTGCCATCGGAGAGTTGATGATCTGCATCCCGTGTCAACATAACATCATCACGAAAATCAATATGAAGTTTCTGAGTTAATCCTCCAAACTTCATTTATAATAATACATCATTAACACTTGTTTCCATCACTTGGCGTATTCATGATGCTGTGTCATCATGATGAGAGTAAACAGCATGCAACCAAATGGTTCTGACTTTGTACATTTATTTTAAAAAACATATTTTGAAAGAGAATATTTTGATATCAGTTCTATTTAGTTTGATATTTTTATACACTATCAGTTTACAAGAAAGGTGACTGTGTAAACGTTCTGAACTTACTTCATTTACTGTTTTGCTTCTAACAAGGCAGACTTTTTAAAAACCTTTTAGGTGGTCAATAAATGTAACTTCTTCATGATTTCTGAAGAGATTTTTCTAAGGACATTAGCTGCTTTTCACTCTTTTTCAATGCAATCCCTGTAACTGTGTGTTTTTTCAGCTGCCTATGAAACATTCAATACTTAAAAAAGGCACTGAGGGGATATACCAATGCAATGTCTACACATAGCAGACAAATTAGCTAATAGTTGATAGTAGCCTTTGGCAAAGACACATAATTTGTTCCTTTTTTTAGCTGTGTTCAGAAAAGGAAGACAATGAAATGCACAAAGGTTGGTAAAAGTAAGATGGGAAGAGAAAGAACCGGTTGAGGTGTCACAAAATGTGGACTGAAAAATAGTGGCAGTAGCTCTCATGGACTCATGTCATGACAACTTGGTTTGAGTATGTTTTTGTTTTAGGAATTTATGAGTTTTAAAGGATTTAAGTAGGAAACAAAATATCACAGGCTATTGGGTCAGAGGGTCAGAGACAGATGTGGTTCTGTTTTATTTCATTTCTTTTATTCATACTTTCTTCAAATTCTTGTCTTTTTTTAAAAATTTTTGCAGCCTGTCATATTTTTTTATATTTTATGTAAAGCAATTTGAGTTGTTTTGATTAAATATGCTGTACAATAAACTTACTTACCTTGTCTTGGTGCAGTTCGGGACTCTTCATGGTCATTCCAGCTCTAATTTTAAACTTTATCCTTAATGATCCTCATAGGTTAACATATGTGTGAATATAATTTAGTCAAATGAAATAGAGTTTTCACATTTGCATAAAAAAGAATAAATAACTCACTATTCTGTTTGTTTGTGTATATAATGCCGATAGCATGCATATATGTATACATTTTCTTGTGGGGTAGTCAAGTGAAGAGTTCAGTGTTACTATTTGGCTCTTGAAAACGATTTTCTCCTATTTTACATTTCTTCTACTATCTTTTGCACTCAGCCAGACAAAGTGTGGCCCTTCAGTGCGCCGGCTTTGTTGTTGTGTGTCGTATAAGCTGCCCTCTATGCCGGCTGTCAGCTGGCTGTGAAGCTAATATCAGGGCTGCCTCTCAGGCTGGCAGACCCAATCAGACTCTGGAAGCTGGGCTGATTGGACTGACATACTCCATCAAACCCAGCATCAAACTGCCTCTGACCATACACTGGGGTCTGACTGCTTCGGACATAGAGAAGTGGGCCGTAGTGGGCATTTTTAAGCAATCCTAATATAGATCACCACAGGTTCTTACTTTCTGCCACCCAGGAGAATTTAGGGATATTTATCTTCTTTCAGACAAATTATTACAAAGCTTTGAATTTTATTTAGTTTCTTTCATGTAAAAGTTAATTTTTATATCTTTTTGTGGCTTTAACTAAGATGTACAACAGTGTTTTTGTCTTGACACAATAATTCATAAACTTCAGATAATCTCACCAGACTTTCCAGACTTTTTTTTTTCCATGCTGCATTTAATATCAAAACATGTGGCATCAAGACTTAAAACACTTTGAACTGCCTTTAATCTGAGCATCTCAACTAACCTTACCGCACTTCCCAAATAAAACTGTTACTAGTTTCACAAAATGAAGTATTTCATATAGCTGGATCTGCTTTAATCATCTTTAATCACTCAAATACATTCTAAAATTGAAATGTTTACGGGAACATGGGTCTTTTGTGGGAATGATCAGAACCTTGAAAGCCTTGAACAAACATGTTGAAGCTACTAATTATCTAGTATAGTTAAGGAAGTACACTCAGCATATGTGTGTGCATGTTTCATTTATTTCCATCAGCAAGGGAAGAAAAACATGGCCAGATTGGATTTAAGTTGCTTTATAATGTCAAAAATGTTGTGACAGTCTTTAGGCAAGGAGCTTAACTAAGGAGTGAAAGTATCAGAGGCCTTGATGTTGCTTGATAAGAATTGTTTGCTTTTTAGACAGAGCTTAAAAAATACTATTTTACTGCTTGTCACTGGTTAGTGCCGACACCTTAATGGGACGTTTGGAAATGATTTAATTGACTGTTTTCCCTGACTAGCAGTAGAACCAATCAGACATCTCCCTCCAAGCATGCCAGTCACCGTGGCATTGTTCCTCAAACGTCAATTTTACAGATTAAAATGCACAAGTGCCTCTTAGACGACGGTTACTTCTCTGCATCATTTATGTGGTGATTTAAAACCCAGGGGGTCTGACTCAGAAACTGTGGGGCCTGTGACACAGAGCTGAAGCCTCTGTTATTTGTAGGAGGCATTCACAAGTAGACCACCACATCAAAACACCCAAGTAGAACATACCTCATTTCTGATAAACTTCACACATCAACAAATAAAGGTTAATGTCAATAATGCTCACTCGTTCACTGACGAGAAAAAAAAGATTGTGTCTTGAGCAAACAAGTCTCAAGACACATCTTGTTTATTTACCTGTTTTATTCACAGGTATGCTGGATGTTAGAGTCTATCATAGCAGCCTCTGGATGAAAGGCAAGGTGCATATCAGACCATTCGCCTGCTCATCACAGAGCCAAAAACATCTGGGGTCATTTTAAACTCACCATTTGACCTATAGTGAATGTTTTTGAATGGAGAAAGCTGGACAATGAAAGGATTATTTTGATAAATTAGGACAAACATGTCGCTTTTTATTTCCCAATACATTTCTTCTGCCCACTCTATGTTTACTGGCTGGATCAAGATATGATATATGTTGTCAGTATGAGTCATGCAATCCTGTCACTGAAACAATAAAGTAGAAACAATAAAAAAAGTAAAACAATTTAACCTGGTTCATTCAGCTAATGCAAAGTTAGTTTAACCAACTCAGTTAGAAATCCAGCTATAATAAACAAGTTTAATTAGGTCATGTTGGGTGTGTTAATCTACATAAAATAATGTAAAAAAATTTAAAAATACTTATTGCTGAAAAAGACAAATAAATTGTGATGACATTTTTTTTAAATACATTCAAGAAGTTACTATTGCAAGTACAATGCATCTTTCTAGAATGCAATACTTAACAAAACTAATCACTAAATTAGGAGTAAAATGATATAATTAGTTCAATATTGTCACCTTTTATTATTTTTGGTGTCACGGCTGTAATGTTGACAGCAGTGAATAATACGTTTCAAAACATGGATCAATAACTTTACAAATTAAAGTACAAACTAAAATATCAATAAAATCTTAAAAATACTTAAAATCCAGCTAAGGGAACAAACTAACAAAAAAATATAATGAAATATGTGATTAAATTATTGTAATTTAAACACAATGCTGTTACTTCAAATAAGCTAAAGTTCTGCAGTGATGTCATAATCAAATCTTCCCCATTTATGATTGGCTCTTCGATTACCTGCTGTGTTGCTTTCTGTCTTGTTCTTGCAATGAGTTAAACGGAGGATACAATTATGTTTCCATTCCTCCTCATGGCAGTGTTCAATGGGTCCACTGATGGTAGACTTGGGCTGATGATACATTTATTCATTATCAATTTAATATAGCCACAATGCACAATCAGCTTCAATACAGCGAGACAGAGCTGCGAAAACAAATTAGCGGGGAGCCTAAGGAATATTTGTTAGCTGCTACTCTGCATTCTGGAGGCATATGGCTACCTATTTGAAACAAGAGTTCATTTGCAGATATATAAAGAATTCAGTGCAGTAGCAAATGAAATTATCTAATAAAACTCAACCGAGAAGAAATATTGCCAGTGAAACATATGGCACTGTCAAAAATTATCACTTGAGACACTAAACACAAATACTGGCAAGTACAATTATAACACGTTCCAGCCTAAATGAATTAATTCACTTCATTATAGAGCAGAAAGGTAGGAGTTATAATCGCCGCAATTAGAGTGAAGCCATAAAGCAGAGATAATGTATATGTAATTTCTTTTAATTTAGCTCCCATCTGTTTGTTGCAATTGAACGCACTGTAATATTTAGCTTGTCATTAGTTTGTTTTTCTCTTGGCAAGACAGATTATTGCGTATGAGCATGAGATTTTTTTTTCGTTCAATAAAACCAGTATGATTAATGTGACTGTAATAGAGTTTAAGTTCATTAATCAATTAAAAAAGAATAAGTGTGGATGAAAAAGAAGCTGAGCATCTATCATAAGGTAATTCATGCACTTGTGCTACTCATTTAAGCCTAATAAAGGTAAAGAACAGAAACGAGTAATTACTGTATGCAGTGGCATAAACACACAAGGTTACAGACCTCTTTTCATCTGCTTCAACCACTAAAACTCTCTCAATAGTTCTCCAGAAGCCTCTCAAGCATATGTCCCCTCATCTGCTTATCTTGGCAAACACTTGGCTTGGTAGATGAGGAAAGTAAGAGCGCAGTCGACTCCCTTCCCTGATGGCCTCACGGGCCCCGCTGCCTAGCTCAGGCTGCTTCACACAGAGCGTGCGCTCTCCTCAACCTGCCATATGGGAGCTATAGCGCTTTTCTTTATCATCTCTTCTTTTATGCCTAGTGGTTGTGTGGCTGCCTTTGTTGTTCAGGAATAATCAAATGTTGATAGCATAGTTCAAATGGACCATTAAGTATGTGAGAATGCTCTATGGAGATGGAGCGGATAACAGACAAGGAGCCAGGCAGTCTGCCACATTCAATAGCCAGCCTAGTGGTGGTGCTAATTTGATTATAATATAGTCATCTCAGAAGATTAGAGCTATTCAATTAAATATTCTAATTAACCTGAAGTATTAGGCAAATGATGCTAATTACAAATATCCTCAAGAGA
The DNA here is from genome assembly GCA_037177515.1 of Pseudomugil tenellus. Classification (NCBI taxonomy): domain Eukaryota; kingdom Metazoa; phylum Chordata; class Actinopteri; order Atheriniformes; family Pseudomugilidae; genus Pseudomugil; species Pseudomugil tenellus. Next base: position 23,173,632 of record JBAMHX010000007.1, on the reverse strand, counting down.
GCCTGTGGATGAAAGGCACAACTGATACTTCAGACCACTGTCTCGTAACAAGATGTCCTATATCATAGACTTGCCGAATATTAAATTCCTGGCTAATTTGCTTCAACCTCATTTGTTTAATGGCATTTGCATTTTGTTTGAAATTGTAATAAACATGTGTACCCGGCTCTTAACTTCACAGAGAAAGTGCACTCCTGGGGTAGCTTTGTATTTCTGTTTACACAGCTCCCCTGATCATTCTCTCTTTCTCTCTCTCTCTTTCTCTCTTTCTCTCTCTCTCTCTCTCTCTCTATTGCTCTCTCAAATACACATGCACATGCAAAAACACAAACACACATACAGCCTGGCCCATTAAACTTAAACTGCTTGCACTGACTGCAGTGTAGCAGCATTATTTTCAGGCCCTGTGCACAGCATAAGCTCAGGCTTTCAAATAGTGTGAGTTTCTAATAATTAGGAAGATTTAATGAATGCCATATCAAACAAATTTGGTTGTTTTCATTGATTCCACACATAGTTTAAATGGTAACAAATCTGTGTTTGAGACAGGGAATGAGACTCTTTCTAATGCGGGAAAAAAAATCACTTCTCCAGCACTCGAGCTGAATGTTTTGTCTAAAATCATGAAATCATCATATTTGACAAAGGTGTGAGGAAAAGCAAAGCTATCATGGTGCACAAACATGTAGGTGCCTCCACTGATTACTTTATATTCATAGTTTTTCCACACCAAGGTCGCGAATATGTCATGTGCATAATGCTAGCCCTCGGTGTGGCATTATAGTCACTCCAAGCAACGTGTTTCAATAAGGCAATTTTCTCACTGCCTGGAAACATCAGCGGGGCGCCGTTCTCAACAAAGACAGGGTATGACATGTTATCCAAGCATACATCTGTCGGACAGAACTATACTTTATTAAAGGAAAATAGGATTTTACAAATCTTTGGAGAAGGCAGCGGGGGTAGTTGGGATTGTTGTGGGTGTTGGAGTGGGGGTGGGCAGTTGTTGGGTTGTGGTGTGTGGCCGTGCTTGATTCATGGCTTGTGAGCAAGATCTGCGGAAAAGGTTAAGTAAAGAACGTCAATAAAAGAAAATACCTGGAGATTATTAACAGTTTTTGAGTATCAGGCTTTCTGACCAATGAAGGGATGAAGGTTGAAAAAGACAGGATCACCAGCTTTCAAGTTGTGAACTCCTCTTGAAGCATGTTGTATTCTACCTCAGTGTCAACTGTAGATGCCACCACATCACAAACATGAACACCTTAACAAACACAGCATCCTAATGCAATTGCAGAGAACTTTGGAGTTCGTCAGCTGAACCACAGAAAAACAGAAATTTATTTGATAAAAAAGCATCAGTGGGTCTGTACTGGTTACTTTAAAAAAGATAAGACAAGTTTATGTATCAAAAAACTTTCAGTCATCTCCCCTAAATGACACACCAATTACTCTAACATCCTACATGATGGAAGTCTTCCAGAGACTTTACTGGGTCTCCTTAGTAAGCAACTCAGCACCTTCTGAACTAATTTTAGGGCCAAATACGGTTGCCTTTCATGATAGGTTTTCGGTTAAAGATGGCATCACCTCTGGGATCAGATGCTTACACATACTGCCATAAAATTACAATTATTGCTAGAATTTGACACAGGACACTTAACAATATTTTTAAATTACATTTTGTAGGTTGTCGTTATACCTTTTATTGAGAAAAAATGTGTGCACTGTTTTAATATATCAAGTACATTCCTTCCTACACAGCACTGTAAAGGGGCTATAAAACATTTCCCAGTGGGATGTTAAATCTCTACACTTTGGGGTCGGGGCCGAATTTACTAAGAACTCATTTTGCGTGTACTCATTAGCGTGTTGCATCTAGAATTTTGCGTGTGAGGCCGGGCGTGATTAGTACATTATATACTAAGATTGCTCACGGAAATGACAGCGGGTGCAAAGTGTTGGAGACACGCCTATTTAAATGAGGATTTAACGTGTGTCATGGTTTTCATGATGACAACTTTACAAAACCGCAAGCAAGTTTGATCCAATGGAATTAGAGATGTTGGTGGAAGAAACCAATAAAATGTCCAAAGAGCTACAGCAAATAAATCTGACAGCAGCTCAAAGGAATGCACTACACATTCAACGAATGTGTGTTTTCTGTTTCTGTATATATGCTCAGAGTTTGCGGGAGGCACAAGCTGCCCATGAATGCAGTCAATTGCTCCTATAACACCGGGGAATCCAAACACCTCAAAAAACCTTTGTTTTGTCTTATTCAAAGAATCTCGAGAGCTTAGAAACCTAATAAATGTTGTGATCCGGTGCAACATTGCATTTAGAAATTGAGTCAACACATGTGAAAGACGTGACTGAGAGGTTGCTGCTGTGTTGGCTACTGTAAGCTGGAATGACCCAGATGCCAAAAACTTTAGACTTGCCAGGAGTTTAATTATGGCAGGTCTGCATGACTCCTTCTTGTGTCTGGCTCCAAATCTGCTCTGAGTTCCTCAAACAGCTCCAAAACAGCAAGGCTGGATAGTCGATATGTTTTAATAATTAGGTTTCTCTCTCATTCCAAACATGTTAACATGAAGAGGAAATATGCATTCTCTCTGTTGCCGTTGATTATTTCTATGTCTTCGTCTTGCAACAATCACTGTAGCCATGTGTGCGCAATTACGCATTGCCCCTGTTTGCACATTCCTTTTGAAACGTACTAAATATAGACGCAGTTTCTACCAGCAAAATTAGTTTCAGTTTTGATAAATCGCTTTGCGTGTGCTAAAATCATATATTTACATGTTCTCCTCCCACTCCACGCAACATTGGGTGTAAACGCCCTAATTTACATATTCATTGAAGCAAACGTACAAACTCGAGGAGGACGCGCAATTTTGCACCTTTTTACTTACTGTTAGTAGATCAGTTTGTACTTTTTTAGCGTATGCAGTGGGTTTGCACGCGTTTTAGTACACGCAAACCTTTAATAAATCTGGCCCTTAGTTGGTTACCTCTGGCTTTGAGGTAGAGAAGCAGCGACAATGGCTTTTTAAATCCTCCTAAAATGTTTTATTCTTATTATTTTTAAATATTCATGGGATTGCCATCATCTCCCAGCATGTATTGCAGCTCATCTCACCTCTGAGCTTGCTGGATGTCTGCATTACGGTTGATACAGCGACTGTATTTACTACTGGGGATATCATATGAATCGGGATAAGCTGGGAGGGATGATATCAGCTTTTGTTTGAGCCTCCTCCACGTGGAGAGACAGTCATAAGTACTGTACACCTGTCTCATTAGGAGAACCATGCTGTTGACCCAGTGTATTAGCCTGGGCCTAATCCTGACAGATCTGAACAGGCTTCTCTAAGCCTCTCATATAGATAAGTCTTCCCTTGAGCCACCATGACAAGGCTGCAGAATAATGGAAAAAGCAGGCCACGCTAACACATGATTATACTCTCCAGAACAGATACATATTGTGAGCAAGGCTGGGTTTTGTTTGTTTATTGGCAACATTACTGTCAAATCACTGCTTTTACTGGCAGGCACTTCAAGACACTGTCCACACAGCAGGTTATAGACACACATACACAAACACACACACACAGTATGCAGATACCATGTGCACATATAAAAGAAAAGCAATATTTAAGGAGACAGCTGACCAGTGTTTAAATCCTTATAAGAAGGTAAACAGTTGACATAAAATGTTCTTATGCTTCCTGACTGACCTTAACTGTAAAAAGTACATAGAGATACTAATAATATTGAATCATCCACTTTAAAGACTTGTGGATAATGATTAGACTTTTCAGCATAAAAGAGATACAGAAGTGTCGCACACATCAAAGATGCGTCACATGATGTTGTTGCTCTGATGAGTCATGCATGTACAAGAAATTTGTAGTTTAGAGTGCCTCGTACGGGGTGAATGGATGTGTGTTCTCTTTTGAACAATTTAAGGAAAGTTTACATTATGTGTATCTGACAAATGGTTGTTTGTGTTTGGAGGACATTTCAGGATGTGGTGGGATACTCATTCATTTTTATTGGGGATGCTTGACAGTGGCTTTATTTTACCAATATCAAATATTACCGATTTTGTCCAACTCTTAATTTCTAAAGTGGATGTCAACCGATACCAATATATTTTTGAGTCCCTCGTTCCCAAAAAGTAAACTAACCATCAGCAACAGCTGATGCGATAGCTTCACGTTTCTTTTACCCCTTGATATTAAAAAATAAAAAGGCCAAATTTAATTGTAGCACCCAAAACGTATCTGTCTGGCACTGGTCACAAACTCATGGATCCAATACTACGACCTTCAGGCACCTCTCTTCCATCCTTCACACAACCACAATGTAATCTTTAATAAGGATTCTCTCCAAAGTTACATCAAATCAGAAATATACAAATCAGACAAATACGTCCTCACAACAGTATCCTTATATTTAATTATTAAATTATATCAAACTTATTTTTCCACAGATTAAAGTCCAACTTATCAAGATAGCAGTATGAAATGTTTCCCTATCAGCTACAAGTGAATCTCTTTCTGGATTTCGAAAAGGGCCTAATTTCAAACTCTCTTGGATTTATAGACTTTCAAAGTTAAACGGTCTTTTAGTTTTAAATCTGCAAGTGTCAATGCCAGCAATGTCCTGCTAAGACTTTCCGTTTGGTCAATTTTACATTAAAGTCCAACACAGAAAAGTGAATGAGGGAATGTTCTTTGCCCATTCCCTTAATGTGGAAAGCCTTCGTCAAGTTTGCTGTCATCAATGTCATATTGGGAGTGAGGAAGAGTCAGGGACAGAGGCAATAATGTCTGATTTGGACTGGAGGTAGAAATCAAAGCTAATCACAAAGCTCCTTCTCTACTTATTGACTCTTTTTTGTAAGCATCAAGACAAGGAGATTGATTATAGAGAGAAGTTAAAGCAGTGTCGACTGATTCTTGTAACATGTCCTTGTCATTTGTTGTTCTTCAAGTCATTTAAAGTCAGTAAAGCTGGAGGAAATTTATATTTTAAAAACAGTACAGTCACATATACATATATGCGCAGTTTCTCTACATTATTCTAAATTTTAGAATACAAGCCTGTAAGTGTGTGTCTTATTTTATTCCTCTCTGTTCTTAAATATCTATTGGTTTTTAATGCTCCACAAACTACCCACTGCAGTAGGAAACAAAAGCCAGCATGTCCACTGAGGAAAATAGCCAATCTCATCATGACCAATCTGCAACTGTGACCTCGTTGAAGATGAGAGCTAGTGAATGAACAAAGCATTTGGTGGAAGGAAGCTGTCCAACCTCTGAGAGCTGTGCGCATCTCGGCTCTGCCTGGCAAAATGCAAATGTCAAGTGACACTCGACAAGTCTGTGATTAAGATTTAATAGAGAAAAATGTGAGGCGCGGATATTAGCCTAACTAAGACACATCAGCTGCCTCTCCTTGGGGTGTACCACCCTGTGTCCATAACATCCTCATTTTTCAGCAGGGGACTAAAATGGTCAGAGCTGAAAATCAGAATCCTCCAGGCAGCAGATAAATCAAATATGTGATGAGGTATCACAGGATGTTGCTATTAGCAACTTGTTGCATCTGTTTGGGATTTTGTTTTTCTTAAAGACACTTGCAATTTGAGAGTTACCACTGGCTGATTATCTCCCTAGCAAGGTTTTATCATGAAACTGGTATGTTCACCAAGTTCAAGTCTAATTCTTGATTTTTAACCAGAAGTCAAGCAGGAGGTTAAACAACATAGTAAGACAAACCGACAAGAGTCAATCTTGTTCTCCTTGTACTTAGCAAGCAATCCCAGTCACCAAGTAATTTCTCTGCTGCAAATGTCCTCTAAAATTTAAAAAATTTAATTTGTCAACATGTTTCTATCATATGCTCCATCACTGTCCGAGCCTGTGGCAGGGGCCAGAGGCCCGGGATGAGAGAGGGGTGATGGAGGGGGGAGGTGACATGCTGTAGGGCCACGGCAGCTGCGCTCGGATGGGAAGACGGCGTTGTGATTAGGCCCTCACACTGGTTAGAATTGTCCTGGACAGCCTAGAAATCAGATTATTAACTCTGATACCAGACACTCTGTCTCCTGGCTGAGATTAGCATGAAAATTTTGATATGGATCGATAAGCAATCTTTCTCCTTCTTCACAATCTCCCAAGGCTTCATTAATCTGTGTGTATGTTTATGTCAAGGAATTAAGACATCCCAGTTACCCCTTCATCCTCTTTCTTAACACACAGACAGACATGTTAACACCCCTCCCACACACACCAACTCAGCTCTCTCTGGATGCTAGATGGGACATCTCATAGAGATTTATTAAATCAAGCACTGACTCTACTTACCTCAAGAAAATTGCCTCCTGTTCCTCTATCTTGCATTTCAGGTGTATGTGTAAGCCTGGAGATCCCATTTCTGCTCTATGAATATCCAGTCTGTGTTGTGTTAGGCGAGTCTGGTCACTGTACGCCTGTTTCCTGTCTCCACAAAAATGTGGAGATAATGCTAAACTGATTATAAAATTGCAACAAGATTTTCTCACCAGCTGCGGGAAATTCCTGAACTGTTTTAGAGATGTATTGGAGCAGTGACATAAGAAGGTAAGAGTGTGTTTTCACAGATCCCCGACAGATCCAAAGTCCCAGAACATCCATGGATGAGATGGCCAGAGCTATGCTGCTATTCAGGCAGTTGAGTAGTTGTTTGTGCTGGTATGAGCTATAGCTTTATTTTACTTTTGCTATTTCATCACTAAAGCAGTCATTAATCCTTTAATGTTCTGGTAATGTTGTTATTAACTTATATCGCAACCTTTAAAAACATTTATTCTTTATCTTTATCCTCCGCCAAGCATAGCAAGTCCCCCTTACAATGATTCCCAGTGAAAGAACAGTCCTTTATTGATTGTATCCACTGTTATGGAAATCTTCATATATTAGCTTAATTACCTTACTCTTAATTAATATCTGGCTGTAAGGTCTGACCACATAAGCTAAAGTCATTCTGACCGACTTTTTCCATGATAGGAAGTCCACAACTCAGAGAGATAGTTTACTAAGGTCAGAGTGACATTAGCTTAGGACCTTTATGGTCAGACCTTTCAGCCAGATATAAATTAAGAGTAAGGTACTTAAGCTAAGATATGAAGATTTCCAGAACACTACTCTACCATTTTCCACTAATGTAACTATTGAAGATATGAAGATCTGTTGACATACTTCCAATTTGCCATGAACTCAGATACCTCTTCATTGTGCCTGACTTCTATTTTTTTAGGGTTGGCATGTACAAACATAATGTTCACACATTTTTCAATCATTTATTAGTAAATAATAGCTTCAGCTGCATGAGGATATTCACATATTCATCCTGACAACCTCTTTTACCTTCAGGCAAACCTGACACTTTGTGCTTTATGTTATTTTAATTTATTTTTCACCAGAAACAAATTAATTGATAAATATTTACATATTTTTCAGAAATATTTGAAAAGTGTTCAAATACATTTTAGAAATATACATATAGAGGCACTGAGATGTTCTGACGTATATTTAAACTTCCATCCTGTGCCTATTTTGAGGTAGAGACCAAAAATAGGCACAGGGTGGAAGTTTAAATCACTTCTGGCAACCAAAACTCAAAATGGTAACAGCCGAACTGCATATCTCGGACTTAAAAATATGCAAAACATTGGCTGCTTGATGCTTCACAGAATTACAAGATGTTTCCTAGTGAAACAACAACATAAAAGGTTTCATATCCCTGCATTTGTTTCAGAGTTGCTTCATTTTCCACAAATCCTGTAATTCTGAAAAAGAATACTGAGTTAACCCTTTTGAAAGATTCCCCACGAAATGCAGACTGGTTGTCTCTAGAGGACATTGTTTAATGTTTAGAAAAGCAACGAAGAAAATGTGTTGACTTCATATGTAAATTTGAGTTGTATTTGAGAGTTTATCCCTGTTTAATCTAGTTATTTAATTGTTCTACAACTGTTCAGATTTACACTAGATCAGCAATCACTTTTATTTCAAACAAGGAATCTTGAAAACCTCAAAATAAGTTGTGGAATTGTTTTTATTTCTATGATGAATGCCTTCATGAAAACCAGCAATAGTATTTATATTTTAATCTCTAAATGACTATTTAATCCAAGCCGTGTTTGCATTATTTTATATTTTGGTTTGGAGTTTTTGAGCAAAACAAACATTTTTGTCCAGCTAATAACTCATTAAAATCAAATAAGTACAATCAGTCTGCAGCATCTAATACCCTGTTTCTCTTTCCTAATGTCAAACATAGGAAAAAAATATTTAACTATAAATAAGTAATACACAGAATGAATGGAATATATGAACGTGTTGATGGATTATCTGAAACTTAAGGCATATGCGGAGAGTGCTCAAGCATGGCCAGTGGAAAGGATCAGTGCTGGTATAATTATGACCCTTACTCAGAGCATAATTAATCTCGCCTGCATCATTAGGAAACACGAGTCCAGCCATGTCATTAAAGTGCTTTTAGTCGTCCTACTGTCCTCCCTTTGCCCTGGCGCGCACTCTATTTTACCAGCCCGCTGTTGGTCATTTACAGAAAGAGCACTCATCTATGAGGCGGCATGACTCCTCACATATTGTCTTTATGTCCAATCATGGTTAATAATGAAGAGCTTTAGAAGGGAGGAAATGAATAAGTGAAAGTCTGGAGTTAAGTTTGACAGTGATAAAGAATTCCAAAGTCAGTCTAACTCAGGCTATTTTATGATTTGATGAACTGCATCGGTCAGTAATCTGATTAAAGTCATCTTAAGATTTAAGAAAAAATTCTGACTTCAATTGGACTGTCATTTGTCCAGAAATATGAGATTTTGTGTTTTAAAATGTTACTTTATTTTATGTACATAAAGTGGACAAATAGGGTTAGAAGCCACATAATTAGCACGGATCCTATTAGCAGAGTCATATTATTTACTAAAGTGCTAATACTATTCTCCTATGTCCATTAACAAAGTGAGGTATGTGTATATAGGTAAGTGGATCCAATTGGCTAAGAGCTTGTGGTTTCAGCAGAGAGTGCTTTTAAGTCTGCACACTCAAAAGTATTGGAATAGGGGTCAGGTTCAAATTAATTAAAGGGCTATAAATGAAAGAGCCAACTAATGACTGCAATCTTACCTACCCAATATTTAATATTTCATCATTAAACAGTAAAATGACCCAATATGATCCTAATACAGTCCCAATTATGTAGCATTGATCAAAGTGACCTTTTCATACTAGGGAGTGGGGAAAAAATCAATCCAACACCTCCTCCTTTTTTTCCTTCCATTCTGCCTCACTATTTGCTGCATACTTAAGTTTCACTGTCTCTGGGTTCAACCTACACATACATCTATATAATACATACCAGGCAAAATGCTGCTCGTCAAATCAAGTGACCCCGACAAAGAAACCAATCTCCCCATTCCCACACATCTATTTTTTTTTTGTTCACAGGCATGTTGTGTTTGTCTTTGCATATGTTTGTTTATGCCCCCCACCGACATCCACCAAACCCGCCACACCATGCCACAGCCTCGTTTTGTCGGATGCCAGAAGCCCAGCCACGTTAAATCCCAGAAGCTGAGACAGGTGACAAAAACAGGGCCAGACTTCTCTGCACATCAGCAGAGGCGCAGGGCTGGGAGCCATCATAATGGCTAATTCCTCCACGCCCGGCCGAGGGAGCAGGAAAAGAAGCGAGACGGGAAAAGTGAAATCGGTACAATGCCTAAACACATTTCACTGCAGGATCTGTCTTGATTTGGTGTGCAGCTTGACACTCTCCATTTTCTGTTTGACTGGTAACTGCTGATGTGCTTTTCCCTTGTCAACTCACCATGAAACAAGTTGAATGTATTTCTTAAGATTGCCAACTTTCGCTGGTGTTTAGTTCAAGAACAATAGACCAGATGTACTTGATTAAAATTTCAATGACTAAAAAGAAATTCTCTAAAGAAAATCAATGGATCTAAAAGGAAATGAAAACAAATATCCTTTTCTTGCTAAGTTACTAAAAATGATGGAATAGGCTAAACATACGGGGAGGGGCTTTTTGACACAAAATATTTGTAGTTTGAACTTGAAAGCAAAAATTGCATCCTCTCATTTTAATTCCCCTCCGACTTAATCTCAGTCAGATAGAAAGACATTTTAATAATCTCCCTCATCCTTTGTACCAGACTGCTTATGAACATGCTTATGAATCATAGCCTGTTAAAACTGTGCCAGCCTTAGCAGAAAGGTAAAAGATTGCTTTTATTCTTTATGACCTGCCTGAGGAACAGCAGCTTATAATCCTTTAAGCACATCTTAATCAATGTTCCCCTTTCACCATGACGTGGTCTGAAAGGAGCAAAACAGAACATGATGGATATAATCTGTGTAAAACCTCTCTCCCTGAAGCAGATTAATTATGATCTTTGTAAGTCATAAACACATCCTTTTAATTATTGATGCCCAACCCCTTTGAAATTAAATTGAAATTAAATCTATCTGATTTACAGTGGCAGCGTTATGAGCTGACTTGCTCTAGGCTGCTTTATAGAGACCATGGAGGTAAGTCAGCACTTACATAAAACATTTCATTGGCTAAATGGAGAGGGATCATACGCTTCTAACAAATTAGTTCGTTTTCACTGGCGCGAATCACTGGGTTTCAAGGTGAGGAGGTTGATGGGAGAAGTGTGTGTGTTTGTATATGTGTGTGCATGGGGGAGGGACCCATGCTTTGCCATGACAGCTCAGCTTGAATCAAGTGTGGCACTCTCATATGAGTGAAAATAATGGAATCCTATATGTCTTTGAGCATGTCAACATTTCACATAGAACTTAAATAGAAAGTGACGATTGGACGTAGCTGAGGTAAAAGACGGGAATGCTGATTTGGGAATCTCTGTGGCTGACCTGCAATCAGATAAAGGCAGATCCCACTGTCATCCAACATCAAGCACCTAAAAACTCCATTGTCTTATTGTCACATTCTTGTGTTTTTGTTGCCTGCTCGCAAGAAAAAGCCACGTGACTGCAGAAGTGCATTTGTGGCTGGATGTTTAATTGCCTTTTTATACAGTTGTTGGCTGTTTTCAAGGTATAAAATTTAAAGATCGTGTGGACTATTTTTTAGTAAATCTAGCCAACCAAAAGCTTTTCAAAAAACACAATGCTCATGTTAATATGGGATAATATGTTTTGCAAGTCCAAACCTAACAATTTTTATACTTATAAGAGCATACTTGAGTCATAATGTTTTGACAATATAAAGTTTTTGGATATATTGTATGTAATAGGACAGGGAATAGTTCTTGTGTCTCTGCTATTAAGAGACATGTCTTTACATGTAAGCTTGCAAGTTATTTTTCCCACAAGACCTGCTAACTTTATTACAACTCCCAAATGCAGAAAATCCAGCAAAACACGAAGCACCTCGATAAGCTAAATGATAACACCCTCATTAAGCTTAACATTATCATTCCCCAACAAGCTAAATGCTAACACACTGTCAAGCTAGAAGCTAATAACGCACCAGGCTAAATGCTAACTCAACGAGCCAGATACTAAAACCCATATCATGCTAAATTCGACTCAATGCTAACTTTACTTTTAGAATAAGGCAAGGATCAGGGTTAAAAGTAAGTAAATATTTAGGTAAAAAATGCAATAGTATTAAAAACATCAAGTCTAAGTTGACCATTTTAGAAGTTATAATAAAGAAGAACTAAAAAAAAACAATATAATCACACTTGCTATACGAGTAGTACCAGAAAAAATTCAATCTATGCTGAGCAGCATGGTGTGGAATCAATACCAAATATGTTTTATCTATAAAACTGACAATGGAAAATGTGGTAATGGTACAGTTTATGAAATGTGACAGAGGACCTCAACAAGACCAAACTCTAAAATGAAATCTCTCTCTCTCTCTCTCTCCCTCTCTCTCTATAGGCTATAT
>JBAMHX010000007.1:23113079-23153642 GCA_037177515.1 Pseudomugil tenellus | reverse complement strand
TCATATGAAACTGTATCTAGCTTGAATGATTAAACAAACAATCCAATTGGTTAAGATAAGTAGAAAACAGGCAGCTCACAATCTCTGCTTTGTTCATCACTGTCTGATAATCCCCAATAGAGTAAGAATCATTCCTCAGGGTTCTTAAGTGAGCATAAACAAAATTTGTCACGGATTATCTCTGTGCACACCGGGTTCCTTAAATCTAAAGGAGAGGCCACTTAAATATTATCAAGCTTTTATGGCCTCATAACTTATGTTAGTCCATGAATGGTGAATTCATCTGAGCTACTTAGGAGAAAGGGTTTAGTCTTCATGACAGATATGAAGCTTCAGTATAATTTCAGATCATTTGGTTTCATCATCACCATCCAGCAGGTTTTGATAGTTGGACATTAACTTTTCCTTTTATGTAGCTTTAAGAAAAAGTCTAACTTCTGGCATTTGAGCAAATTCATTTACAGTATTTCTTTGCTGTTTTATTAGGTATTTGTATTTTACTTTTGAGTGGCATTATTCTTCCGCTCCGAGTTTTAAAGAGCAAAATCAAACTTTGAAGTTTTTAAGATTAGATCCGTGAGCAGACGCTCAAAATCAAACCTCCTTTGCTCATTAAAAGCTTCATTCAATTAAGATTTTTTTTCATCTTTTATCTTCCCACATTGTTAAATTGTATTGAAATAAAAGTTTAAATTATCTAATATGTCAGTCAGACTAAAAGGCACAAGAACGGACAAAGTATCAAATCCTCTTTTTTGTACTTTCCTTAGCAAGTTTTGCTAGTGTACCTTCAGCAAGCTGCTTATACTTACACAGATTATTACAGTTAATATTCTGGAAATACTATATAGTAATAAGTTTACTTAACATTTAAAACCTACCTTTTTGTACATCTGTGGCCCCGTTTACATGGGACTTGTAATTCCTCTTAAATTTCTAAACAAATTAGTTCCACTTTAAACAGATGTAAATTATCCATGTAAACACTTACTTCCTAGTTGAATTGTTAATTCAGAATTAAACTTTAATCCAGAATTAAACTTAGTTCCAAATAAACTGGCTGGTTTATTCTCATTTTAAATAATCCCATTCTCATGTAAACCCTTAATTCCTCTCATGGTTAATTCTGGTCGTTCTGCGAATGCTTACCTTCTCCCACTGCAGTGATGCACATGTGCAGTCTTCTGCCTCCCGTCTTGCTGTTTTGGTAAATGCAATAAAGTTTTCTTTAACAAAAAAAAAAAAAGTTTGTCTTCCGTCTTCGATATATTCGGTCTGTCTATTTTTCCTCTCCTTCTCAGCTGCTTAAAAAAGTGAAGTCGTATACTTGGTTCATGAATTTATTTCTGAATTAGTTCATTTGGAATTAATAATTTGGAATTAAAAGCATCATGTAACTGCACCCAGCGTCACACATATACTCATTCTTCATTCATAAGTCATTGTTCTTACAAAAGAGCCCAAATATTAACCTGTTATTATAAACGGTTTGTGGCCAAGTTGACGTTAGCACAAAACGGTAAGTGGATGTAATCATGTAGAAAATATTATATGTCATATAAGAATGTGTAATGTGTAGACGTAAGACGTTGATATGCATGTTAACCAGGAACTTGTATTTGTATAGAGAACAAAAAAACAACACAATGCTTATTATGAAATTGCAACATTTTCCTGTTTGGACTAACAAAGCTTTTTAGTGTTAATTTGTGACATCGATTTTCTTATTTACCGGTGTGTCTTTACCTCATATCATGTATATAGCACTAAAAAAAAAATAGTCCTAAATCATTACAGAAGTGGAAATAAGAAAGTTGTCTTCATTATTTTTTTTCAAATTACAAAATTTTGATGTAATCGGCATCTGTAACCCCTTTGCCTCTCTACCACAGATCCCACTGATGTGTGATTCAGCATGGGAAGTTTTGCAGGATTCCTTTTAGAGGGTAATTTTACTGGCATCAGCCTCTGTCAACACATGACCAAATATTTTTCGGGAAATAAGAGAATGATGGAAAAAAAAAAAACATTAAAACAAGATTTTTTAGTCATGTGTGTTATCCAGTGAGGATATTCAGACCCTTTTTTCATGACTCAGAGGAGTGAAACTATAAAGGCTAGAACGCTCTAAGCGGTTTACAGCTCACTCCAACTGGGAATGTAACAATACCAGTGGTAGATGTATACACATTGTCACAAATGTGCATGTGTGTCCTGGCAAGGTAACACGAGATAATCCGTCATTGGTGTGAATTACGCCGATTCAAAACATGAAAAGCTGTGTGGCAGACAAGGAACGGTTAATTCAGAGTTTTGTAAAGGATGAATTAATCAGCATATACAAAGCTTCTTAACATGCAGATGAATGCATCTAACACAAACACTATGGGGTGATTATGTCTGAATGATGAATGAATAACAATATAAATTCATTGTTTCAACGCTCATGATGCTGCAGATTATGTTCATTTTCTGAGTATGTAACTATGTAGATGTGTTCTCTAAGTCAAGGTTCCTGTTTCAAATAGCCACCTCATCGCTCATCCTCCTCTACACAAGCAGCTAGTTTTCATAAAGTGCCAATGCATAGCGTGCACTGAAAAGAAGTGAGGTATCATGTTGCCTTTCAGCATGCCAAACCATTAAGTAGATTTCCGCTTTTTTTTCTTATTATTATTTAAAGATAGGACGGAAATGGCAAGCTGTGAGTCATGTCTCCGTCTCACGCTCCATTTTAGAAATTAAACATTCTTAATTAATCTAATGGAGCTAATGTGGCGATACTTCCTGCCTTGGGATCCTCTGCCTGGAATCTTTCTGTAACCTGAGAGGCACCTCAAAAACGCAAGGTGCTGCAGGGCAAAGTGCTACAAGCCACCACAGGTCTTTGGATGTGTTGCTTACTGACATCATAACCCAGGCTCGATACGCCTTTTCACTGGCCGCCGAAGCATGGAAGCAGACAATTTGATATCACATACAAGGCGCTGTTAAAACACTCCTTAAACATGTATTGAGATAAACAGTTATAGTACCATCTGAGTCCAAGAAATACACAGTATCCAGTGACAAGTCAAAGTTTTCCAGCGAATACTTCAAAGCGCAGAGGTTTAATTATTCAAATGGCTCAATAGAAAGGGAATCAAGTTTTTCTCAGCGTGGCACTTACCATTTCTCAATTCTTCTCAACTGCATGTCACACATTTTCTCTGAGCACTCAGGGCCAAAATGAGTTTCAGTCATGGATCATGGCAAGTAATGAAATAATCCCAAAATGACACTGTGAAATTGCTGGATGAGAGAAGGTGCCGCTTGTCAGGCAGCTGATTCTATTCCCCCATCTCTCTCTGATCTGTTGAAGTCACACACTATCAAGGAGAAGGGCTGCTGCTGTATATATTTGTTTGAGATGTGGCGGCTGGTGACAGGGGGTGAAATCAGCCGTGTGGGAGTTATCGGATGTTCCAGTTTGTGCCCCCATAAAATCGACATGAGACACCCAATGCTTCTCCCGCCTCTCATTTCTACAAGCGGCAGATGGTTAAAGGTGGGGAGTTGAAAGAGCAAACAAGAAGGCAATGGCCACTCACTGACTTAACCTCTGTCATCGGAGTGCTCCGGTGTCAGCATGCGAATCAAATCAAGATGAATGGGGCCTATCCCGGCCACTGGAGGCTCGCCTCATTGGGCCCAATTTCATCTGTGCCAGTAACTGTTCATATAGAAAGATTAATAGAGCGTCTGACCATGCCGCTGTGCGAGGAGGAAACTCAGGCGCATACAAATAGGTTCCTGGTCGACAAGAGAGGGGGAGTTATTAGGGTGTTGCACGACAGGAAGAATAGGTGGAAGCACCTTAGAGGGGGCCTCCACTTTGATGCCTAATTGATAAAGTTCCAAAGTGACATGTTCATTTGTAGGACTTTATTGTTTTAATTGTGTTACACTTTGTCATTGAACCACTGTCAGCTGCTTTCTCCATTTCTACTTCATCCCTCCCAGTGATTGTTACAATGCTCTATTTGTATGGCACAGAGAGCCAGCGGGCTTTATGAGAGCCTGGATTGGCTCTGCGCCCAGGTACGTTATAAATACACTCATATTTCCCAGTGAAATGTACACATAAATGTCATGTGCTGAGCTGCTAGACATAGATTAAATTGAATGCAAGGTGATCTCTTTAAATAATGTAATCATATATAAAAATCCCCCTCTTATTATATCCCCCAAAACGGTGGTGACACAATTCAAAGCATCAACAATGCAGTGATTTCAAAGCGGCTGGCTCATAGTCTCACTTCGGTGGAGGTTAAACCAGTGTTTTCCCTACAGCTATTATCCTGCCACAGTCATGTTGACAAGCTTATGTTTATGCTGCTACAACACCCCTTTATGGTTTAGGATGTAATCTTGTTAATGGCATAAGCTGTTTTGTGTACTATTGTTTTTTTAGCATTTGCGGGAGCCAGCGTGTGAGTGTGTGTCCTCATTTTGCTTCTCTTTCTGTCTCTCTGTAAATACAACTGTGGTCCTGTTAAGAGGCTATGCATTTCCATTTAAAGGGGGATTTTCTTTGGTTTTTGCTCTCAGAGTGTTTCTGCCGCTTGTAACTTTTCTCAGCAGCTCTGTTAAATGTGATTCTTCTTTAAAAAGCACGTTATCCCCATCAGCCAGCATCTTAAGCAAACAGGAGAAACACCACCACTCATGTGGTGTGGCCCTTGGCGTTTAGTTTATAGAGTTTTTAACTGTAAAATCAAGCTGGTATGATCGTATGCTGCTGCAGAGCCAATCGTACTATAAAAAGGCAGAGGAGATAGAGGCTTCACTTCAATCTGACTTATAATGTTTGTCATCAAAAAGTATTTCATTGTAATAAAATGTCATCTAAGCGATAACCACATGTTCTCAACAGACTACAATTTCTTACTAAAAACCTAACTGAAGAAGATACTGATGAAATAACTGTAAAATTGCTTAATATTAAACTAAATTAATCAAATTACACCTTTTTAGGACATAGGGTTAAAGGAACTAAATTGAGCTAGTTTGGCTATCTGGATGCACTTTGTGCAGGTGAAAAAATTCAACTTTACCAAAGCTTTTGTAAAAAATATTGGACTATTTCTGGTTTGCATTTTAGTCAAGAGCATCAGAGAGATGTATCTAATTCGGATCCTTGAGGACTGTAAGGATTAAATGTCTCCCTGGATTAAAATTAAATGGCACTCCCTTGTTGTCAGGTTCCACTCACATGTTGACTCATTATTCTAATTCAGGTGTGTTGTAGCAGGAAGTAGTCCAAATATGCAGGTCAGTGACCCTGTAGGAGCAACTTTGGACATCCTTAGCATATGGTATGCGACTTACTGGTTGAATGTAAAGCCCTGCAATTTGTGGCCTTGAAAGATGATAGTTTGTACATCTGTCAGACGATAAACGTTTACAACCCTGAAGTTTCCCTCTGGGATGAAAAAAGTATTTGTCATTTTTCATTTTATTTCATTTCATTAACACACCAGCAGAGCAGTGCAATTGTCCACTGCTTCTTTTTACAACAAGAATCGATTTCTCTCTGGTTGCTTTTAGTTCTCCTATCTTTTTATTCTTTCCTCTTCTATTCAACATTGTAATTAGTTGTAGCCATGTCATGTGTCATGACATATACAGGATACTTGACCTGATACATGATACTCTAAGCCTTTAATCATTCATTGATATGGAGATGTTTTTTTTATTCCTGTTGCTCCACATGTTTCTACATATTATGTCAGTAGTTGCTAACCTGCAGCATGTACACGTGTACACAACATGAGATGCAGTTTGCAGCTTTGCAACAATAAATCTTAACATTACAGTAATATGTTAAGTGGTTGCAATGTAAGTTTCAGTTAATAATTCTTAGCATTGCTTAAGTAAATTGTTACTGTTTATTTAATTCTAAATAATAAAGATAGTTAGATGTAGGCATCAAATTATTACTTTTAATTGGGGTAAAACATGTTTTAAAAGTGTAGAAAAAAGGCTTCTCCAGCCAAATATCAGGATTAAAAATGCAACAGCACTCTTTCTTACCACAACTACACCCAGAAAATGCATCTTCTACAGTGGTTAAATATGACACCTCTGAATCCTTAGGATCATATAGCTCAGGCTCCTAATTGCACCCCAGAGTGGAAGAAAGATGTACAGGGATGCTGCATTCTGCCTCCCAGAGGAGATCAGAGCATCTGATCCAGTAGGAAGTTTCACACAAAAACCTTAAAATGTTCTCCTTTGGTTCACATGGAATTAGTACTTAGTTCATGGTAATTCAGATCAGTTTTACTTGCAGGGTTTTTCTTTATTTTTACCATATTTTTATTAGTATTTCATTTTTTTTATTTCAAAACCAACTGGAATCTTAATTTGTGTTGTTACTCTGCTTTATTTTCTTCTTTTTCTTGTAACATGAATGCTGAAACCCAGAGTCAATCAAATACTTGGTGCCATCTCTATGGTGCCCAATTTCAGTAAAACTGCAAAAGTATTTTAACAACCAACCCTTTCATCCACACAGAACGGAGGATTAGCCTCCAAGAAGTTAATCATGTGTGAAACCAGGTACTGAGGTGGATGGGTTTGCAACCTCTACAGTCTGTGTTCCATCAGGACAGCATCCTGAAGGAAATGACATCAGTGTGATGAACACGCTCCGAACAGTACGACAATACGGTCATTGGCGACCAACTAAGTTATGGTGCTGCTCCAGCCAAACCTTTTTTTTTTTACAGCTTTTACACCAAAATGCACATCTTTACAACAAAGTATTGTGATACTGTACCATCAACAGGGGAAGCATAAGGATATGAAGAAAAGTATAGGTCAGATGTCACATGAATGTTATATGAACTTCTGACATACAGTGAACCTTTATATGCGTTACCACGCGTTACGGTTTGTGCTAGGTTGGGAGTGTTACTCTTTAGTCATCACAGCACCACCCACAGCCTTCCATTATGTACTACAGAGCTTTTTACAGGGATGGAAGCCTTCCTGCTTTGGGTTTTGCATACTTTTTCCACACCTGAACCAGCTCCAACACCATGTGGAGATAGCTTAAATTAAGGAATTATGGAACAATAAAGTCTATCGCAGTGAATCAATTGAAATTGTATCGATATAAATATCCTGTTCTCTGGGACAGTTTTAAGGTCCTTTCTTTAGAATAATTTATCAGCATGAAAAAGTATGAACAACAACAAGTTTTCAGATTTTCCTGAATTTGTTTTATATAAAAAAAAACAAAGTAAACAAAAGTAACTGATACACATGTAGCGCCATTACAAATTAAGATAGATCTAAACACATACTGTACATACATTATGCTTTACTCTGCAGTTAAAGTAATACAAGTTCATACGTCTCTCTCTCTCTCTCTCTCTCTCTCTCTCTCTCTCTCTCTTTCTCCGCATGTGTGTACGTGGGTGGGTGCGAATGAGTCTCTTAGCCTCTGTCCACTGGCATCACTCTTATCCTGAGGCTCACATTAATGAATTCAGCACATAAAGTGCCACACCAACCCATCCATTACGTGCATTCGCTTCAGAACAAAACATTAATCAATTCCACTGTATGTACTAATGCAGCGACCGTGATCAATCTGAGCTTCTTATGACAATTAAAGCTTTAACGGGCCATTCTGCAACATGCTGACCCATCAATTATGGCATCTCTCAAACTGGCTGGCACTAATGTCTGCTCACTTCTGACTCTGTGCTGCAACAACTCCATTGTGAGCACAAGCACATGCAGTAATAGAGCTTTTGTAAAGTGACAAGAAGAATCAATTCATATCAATTATACATGCATCCCATAGTGTGTTAACTCACATTCCAGACAATTCTCTCCTACACCTTTAGAGACATGACTTTATCAGCATTATGGTTATTCCTCGTTCAGTTACAACAAACATTTGATAAACAATTTGTGTATTTATTTGAGTGCTTCATTAGATTGCTAGGTTTCTGGCACATCTTGTGAGAAAAATCCAAATGAATTATGTACAAAAGAATGTCTCATCAGTTAGAAAGCTTGTTCAGCATGTTTATTCACCCAATATATAAAATTATTCCACTTTAGTTGTCCTTGAAAGGAAACCACACACACACATTTCTAAATTCTTATTTATAAATGAGTCTATAATAATATTCTTGTTGTGGTTTTGATTTTCTTATTTCTTGATCAAGCTCAGCCAGATTTCCCTCGTCATCCTCATGGTATCTCCCACCCTTCCTATCCGCCAACAGGCCTTGCGCCTCTGGGGCCCTGATCCCATGTCAGAGCCAGCATGTTGGTACCAGGGTTCACCCCAGAGCATGTCTGCCTGCATAATTAGAAAAGTGAATCCAACCACCCTCTTCAGCAGAACAAGTGAAGCCCTGCTCTTCCCCCACCTTTCCTGCCTGCCTGCTGTACATGGCTTAACGCGAGCGTGTCATGACTATAACAAAGGTGAGAGGAAGATGGTAATTAAAAATTAAAGTGGACAAGGGGTGGCTGGATACACCTCTTTTAACAGCAGGCAATCAGTGAGCAGAAAAAAAGGAAAAGCAGGTGGCAAATCAAATGAGTCTGGCTCCAAGGTCCTGCTGCTAGTGCCTCTCTGCCTCAGACTGATCTGGGAGCTGTTTAAAGGCATTTATCGAAAGAAATTACTGCCCTTGCTTTACACTCTGAAATGTTTTAAAGAGCTATTCGTATCATTTTGTATAAATATAATGCATAAGACTTTTAGTCTAACATGATGTTTTTAAATTGCAAAGCAACTTGAATGAGATGGAGACAAAAATCAGACATCTTTTTTTTTTGATTATGGAATATGTAATTAGGCCAAGTTAAGGAAATAAAACTATTGAAACTTCAACCCAGTTATCAAAAATACAACAGTTTACATTTGGGGCACATTTGGAGAATAGAAAAGCATTATGTCCCACAACAGCACACACACTGATACAATATCAGAACATTAACATGTGTGTTGGTCGAGCTATGTTTCTATTAGTCAGTCAACGTATTTTTGTAGCATTCAGGTCATCGTGGTGGATCCAAACATCACCGACCTTTCAGCTGTAAGTGCTGCCGACTGTGTAGTTATTGCTGCTATGCATGTATGAAGAGACAAATCTCTGTGACTGTGCACGCAACACATCCTCACGCCTGACTCACTGCACACAGATGCTGTGGTCAGCCGCCTTCTGCATCACATCTGTGCAATGGTTAAAATATGAAACAGTTTGTCAACACTATTGGTTTTGCTCTGACACAGAAACAGTTCATTAGAGAAAACCTGAGTAGTTCACTGTCAGGGAGCATTGTTGTTGTGTTCATGAGGCTGACAATTCTTCCCCTTTTCATGTTTATTCTTCTCAGCTTCAATGAACTTTTATCCTTTAACCTTTAGTATCAGCACTGCAGGGTTTTTTTTTCTCTTTTTATTGTGCATTTGCTTTGAAAAATAAACCAGAATTCTTTAGTCTGAGGATGCAGAAACCCAAACAGATACATTTTCAGTTTGTTCTATGTCATCGTTTGAGCTTAGCACTGGATTGAAAAGCTGCAAACTGAAAATAGATTTTACTAAGACACGTCTTTAGATCTACATATCAAACCACTTCAAAATATCTATTTGGATCTAATTTTCCTTTCAGACTTTCTTAAAATCAATGGAGATCTAATCTGGATGAAAACATCCTGTTGTATGTTGATTAGAACATTTGATTTTAGAGCAGAAAGTAGATGCTGTAGCTGAAGAGTAACCAATGAGAGCTAGTCTGATCTACAGATGTTCTGTTACAGAATTCATAAAGTGAATTAAAAAAAAAACATGTTAATCATGCTGCAAAGATCGATAGAATTATCCCATAATGGTAAAAAAAAAATCTTATTTTTTTGCGTTTTTAAGGCATTTTTTCTTGAAAAATTATATTTTAAATTATATTTAATTTTTTTTTTTGGCTGGATGGGCTCCAGCTTCCATCTGACCCTGAAATGGAGCAAGCGATACTGAAAATGAATGAAAGATAAATGAATAAATAGTTTCAAGGAAATTCAAGTCAACTTTATTTCAACAGTAGTAGCTGATTCAAATTGTTCTCCATTGAAGTTGAACAATAGAACTTAGATGAGGTGAGGTTCAAATGTTTATTGAAGGATTCTCCTAGAGTAAGAGAATCACAAATGAATAGTCCTGATCATATTAAAAAGAAGTCATAAAATCATATAGTGACATAAAAAGGAGATAAAGGAAAATATCACATCTAGAAAACATGCAAAACCTTTAGTCTACCATTGTACATGATGTTACCATCACAACAAACACCTAGGACTCATCGTGTTACAGTAAGAATCCCACTAGCATATTTGGTTTTATCTTTCTCCAAGTACTCCTTAAGTCTGGAGAAATGCATAGGGATAAAAAAGAGCCTGGAAAGCGGTAACCTGGAAGTCTGTGCCAGCTCACTGGAGTCTATTAAAGTGATCGCTGCAAGTAGTCTTAAATCATTCAAATAATGTAAACACTTTGTTGTTATTTGCTCCCACCGTTAGGCCACCAGTGCAGTGTTTTAAAGAATTACCTAAACCATTTACATAGCATTGGGTCACAGTCGGACTATTGGATTTTATGTGGCTTAAATATAATTTAGGTCTCCAAAGCGTGAAAAAGCTGCACAGTGTTTTAGGAGTGATAACAACCTCTTGCATTTACATATACATTTACTTTGTCTCTTGTCACAATGTCTTAACCTCTCTGTCCCTGTTCCAGCCATAAATGAACCTGTCTGAGATGCCTTTGCTAACCTCACCACACACACACACACACACACACACACACACACTTTTCCTTTCTTGCTTCTTATTCTCCTCTTCTTCCTCGTCTTCTCATCCTCCTTCTAAATTGCAACCCTATATTTCTGGCCCTCTGATGCAATTATGCCACCTCGATTGCCTTGACGTGGAAGCGGGATAGGGAGGGAGGGGAAAAAAGAAACACAGCCACACATAAAGCCTGCCTTTTGTGTATCAAGAAAATAAAGGGTTGAAATTGCCTCAGACCACTGCTCTGTCTCTCTCATTCTCTCCTCCCTCTCATGGACGCACTCTCGGCTCTTGTCTAAGTCACATACACAAGCACAAGCGCCAGACAGCTCGGCTTCGCCGAGACCGGACAGGATAAAAGTCGACAGTTTCTATTATCAATAACAAGATAAAATACAGAGGTCTTTTATCTCTTAAAATGTAAATTTATACAAGGCTCCATACCTTCATGCTGTAAATATCTAACATCTCTTAAGTCCACAGAACTAGACTCAATTGATTTTTTCCCCTCCCCTCCGCCTGGTTGCAACCATCTGCAAAATCTCCAAGTCTGGCATAATATCAATGATGAAATTAAAAATCTTCTATTCTTCTAAACCATGAGGGAGATCACCTCGGTTCAAGCCATTTACTCTTTAAATTATATGATTGATTTCCTTTAAAGTTATTTGTTTATTTCAGTGTTCATATCTGCTCTATCTAAATCATTTCTTAAGTTTATTCTATTGATTTCTTGGGGACACTGGCCTCTCTCTCTGTCTTTCTGTAACCTTGCCTCAACCACATCACTTTCCTTCAGAGCTCATTTGCATGAAATAAGCGAGGAAAATACATTGATTTCCTCTTTTACACTTTAGTGCCCAGTCCCTGGTTATTTGTGATGAATGCAGTCTGCATTTCATGCTACTAAACCTCACATATAATCTCATTATTGCGTTGCAGGAATTGACTCATATTCCTCCACTGTTTGGCTTTTAGGATATTAACTTGAAAAAGTTAATGTGATTACATTATGCGTTCTTTTCTTCTTTTTTTTATTTGATGCAGCTCTTCAGAGATTTTACAGTCTGTTATATAGAAAATCTGATAAAGGTGACAACTACAAGGGCGTGGAATGCTTGTTTTGTTCTTTACAAATGTGAGATTTTATGCACTGTGCTGCACAGAGAGCCAGATTTATGGATTTGTTTAGCTTTTGTTAACATTGATTTTTTTTTCAACCTTTAACAATGAAACACAACTCTTGAGATTTAATATCTCTTTTATGAGAGTGTCATGGTCAAGAGCCATGGTAACTTTATCAGGTTTAGTACACAGAAGGATAAATATGTAAAGATATTCAATATATTAATAAAAACTATATAAATATTACATGAACTACTGTAACAGGAATAATATATCAGAAATAAGGTTATTATTAGTCATGGTGGGTCAAACCAAGCCAGTTACAGTTTCTTATGTATGTATTTATTTATTTATTTATTTATTTATCACAGGAGTTACCTATATTTAAAGGAAAGTGTTCTCATCAGTGTCATCGCCTATGAAATAAGAAAGGGAAAATAAGAACTTGAATACATCAGACTCTAAGACCTTCCTCAACCACAGAAGAGGTTTTTCACTTCATCTTCATGCAAACTTCTCAGCTCTTTCCTCCAAGCTGCATCCCACTGATCCATCGTCATACAGACAAATCCCCACACACATGCACTAAGCACTATTTCCACTAAACACTACTAAACAGCAGATGTTACACTCAATACCAACAATGCAGATTTATGCAATGACACACACACAAAAAACAAACAAAACAAAAAAAAAACAAACAAAAGAATATTATATGAGATTCTGCCATGTAACCAGTGACCCAAGAACTGGGCCAATCAAATTCCACTCGTTTATGTCCCTTTGATTTTTTTTTTTTTTTTTTTTGTCTTCTCGTTGATCCTGTTGCAGCTTTCAGATAATGCTAATAGATCACAGGCCAACGGGACGGAGCAGGATAATGGAGCTTTCATTGCAGCCTGATTAACTTGGCTGTAGGGTTCCACCTCACCCCTTTCGGCATGATGGCCCTAATTAATAACGATTGCTCCCCAAAATGTGCAAATGGAACGATAAACGAAGGACCAACTAATTAACTGCAACCATTTCTACTAATCATTAGTTAACATCCCGTTTTGTCATCATTACGCTGATGCATGTGCAAGGCCAGATAAAACAGGCCAGCCCTTTTTTTTTCTGCCCCCATAAACTCTTACAGCCATATTTTTTCCCCCTATAAAACGACTAACAGGTAATTAAAGTAAAGGCACAAGTAAGATTCAGAAAGTTCTGTTGCTAAATGTTCCACTGGATCTTAGGCAATGCATTCTTCAAACAAAGTTTGCTGAAATCATCCTGTCCACTGTTGTTTTCTTCATGTCAACAAAATACAGCAAAAAAATACACAAAAAGCAGCTGTCAGCCTGCACTTCTGTCCAGCATTCCAAGTCATTTATTCTTGTGACGTTTTGCCAGTTAGAAGACCAGCGTCAGGGAAACGCTGCTGTTTTTCTTTATGGCCGTGTGCTGCAGCCCCTTCAGAGGATGCTGAGATGCACTGTTCATACTCAGACCTTTGAATTTATGTGCTGTTTCCAGATGCTGAGGAATCGACAGGGCTCAATGATGAAGAGGCAGCGTCAGCCCCGCTGCCAATCAAAAAGTTAATAGTCTGTCCATCGAGGAAGGGAAATGACCCCCTGGGCTTCAGTCTGCACATCTTTCTGGCACGGCAGCAGCTCAAAAGCAACTGCTTTTGACTTTGTCTGCATGCATATAGAAGGCCAGCATTTTGTGTCAGCCTGCTTCTCATGTCTCTGTCAGTTCTAATTCTTCCGCCCAATCCCTGTCTACACCCCACAAATGAATAACTGGGAGAACATCTACAGCCATCTTTGCTACTTAACAGGCAAAATAAACATCCCGTTTTGGAAGATAAAAAGATTACAGAGAACAATCATGTGTTCTCTCCACAGCGCTGTAGCCCACAGCAACATGTCTGCGATGTTTTTCCTCTCTACACACCTTCATATGTGCGCTTCTCAGTGGAAGCTCTAGGCAGTCTTTGTCAGTGTTAAATTGGAAAGTAATCCTGTTATAACCGCACAGAGGTTATATGTGAGGCTGGGTGATTAAAATTACCTCCAAATATTCCAAAGGAGCCATTATTTATTGGTGCATGAAAGACACAAAAGGAGAAAGCTGCTCTCTTATTGCTAATACTCAAAAACCCTTTGGAGAACACTGTGGATTGTAATGAAAAAGCTGTCAATAGCGCTTTCAAATGGCCTGATTTAGTAAAACTTTTATGAAGACAGTAAATTTCATGTCTTATTTTCTTGATCCTTCCAAAGAGGGAACATAAGGGAAATCAATAGTGCTCCAGCTTGGCCCTGAATTTTGCCAACCTCTAATTATTATCTGGCTCGTGGCGATGATCAGCAGGTAATTGCAACTACTGGGTCTCCGATGCCACCGACAGGTCCAATAGCAAATGTCTACATGCAAAGCACTTACCTGGCTTAGTAAAATCTATACCATAAGGTCACAATCCTGCAGAGATTCAGCCTCAAACTGATGCTTTCAGGATTTGGATCAACGGTTTCATGCACATAACTGTTCATATTTTATAGAAATAATTGTGCTAACACTGCTTATCAGAATCATTTATTCGCCTCAGCCAGTCTGGCATCCTCTGCTTTTATGCTCAAAGTGTTTATGTTTGCATCATGGCACATCCATTTTGAAAGGCTGCCGTGGTAATTGAATGCGATGCAGCTCATTTACAAGCAAACAAAAGAGGAGGATGCAAAAAAGCCTCTACAAAAAAGCCTCTACAAAAAAGCCTCTACAGCTCCATGCAGTATTATTGATATTCCACTGGCTGGATCATAAAGCTCAATAATCTTCTTTAACGGAAATTAAGTGATGATGGCTGCAACTTAATCATAAACAGAGGGCTCTGCTGAATGTTAGAATGTAATTACAAGCTATAAACGTAAAAGTTAAACACTTTGTTAATTCAAAGGTTGCAAACTTCACTAATTCACCTCCTGTTTCCAGTTTATTTTCAGCATAACCATTTAAATGATCTTTGCTCTACATTCTGCACATTCTACAGTAGCTTCAACTCAGTATGAATACTTCATATTTTGTCTAGGTCTTATGGAATTATAAATAAAATATTACTAAATATATATTTTATTTTTTCTATGTTGGCTACATCCTGCTTGTTTCACTTGGGTTTTTATTCATTGAAACTTTCATAGTCAGACATCCATTATTTTTCCTTTAAATTGTCATATAATGCTAATTTCCAACTTTAAACATTTTGAGGTCAATAAAATGAAAACCTAAGTAGATTCTGGGATAAAATTAAGCAGGGGTCAGTTTCTATCCTTACTGATTTTAAGTAGTAAAACTTTTAAAATGACTTTCACCTAACATTGCAACATTCTTGAAGGATAAGATGTTTTTCTTTTCATACAGGTTCTATCAAAGCGATCCCTCAGGCTTTATGTATTTTAAAGTTTGAAAAGTGGCAACAATCAGTCAGTTGTGATTAATAGTAACCTCACACACACAGCTGTGACTATGTCAAGTGTTAGTAAATAATCAAGGTTGCTATCAGGGTAGATAACATGGCTAACCTTAACACCACCTAAGATTACCTTACCAACCTTGCGTACTAGTTTTAGGTAAAATTAAAACATGTAGCTGTGTATATGCTTAAATGTAACTGAAACGCCCCATTTACTTCTGCGTCACTCTAGTACAATTCCTGTAATGTTATTTTGTGTAAAGGTGATGATAACAGAATGCTGACCTAAATGTTGGAAACATGGAACTGTTCTGTACATTAGATCACATGCAGTTCTATGTAAGTACTAAAATACTCATGTTTTTATTGGTTTCACATGCATCACTTATCCATACCATATGCCCCATTGCAACCTACACATGTACTTTATTGATAGTAAGACTTCAGCAGGTTGCTGTAAAACACCAGGAAATCACACCAAGTCACAGAATAAACTACATAAAGTTTTCAGGTTTATAATTGAAACAACATGAGATATCTGATGGAGCTCCCCATCGTGTTATGACTCTGACAAGCCTGACATTGACACGGACATCAGACAAAAGGGGAGGGGTGTGGGATGGGGTGACAAATAATAAGGGAATTAGAAATTAATGATTCTGCCAGTATGTAAATGGCAATTAAAGGACAAGCAGTGCTCCAGGCTCTCTGGCCCAAACCGCCTCCATTTGTTTGGACAGGGACTGACACACACATATGCATGTGCACACATGCTTGTGATGCGTATTGAAGCTGTGACACACATCCATATGGGCATAAAAGAAAATAAATCCACAACGCCCTGGACCAGATCAGATCAATCGGCCATAATGGCAGGGCTGATCATTATGTGCTGCTTTTGTTTGTTTAAATGAAGAGTGAGTGTGTCTGCCATATTGAGTTGGATTAGGCAGTGGGAAACTGTTGCCTGCAGCTTCTAACCCTGGATGAGACCCGCCATGTCAGGCTCTACAGTAAAACACAACAATGGCCTATTTAGAAATCAATGTCAAACTTTCATTAGAAGGGTCAACAATGTAGATATATTGTCTAATCGCTGCAGCTCAACAAGGCATGTGAGGATTTCATGGTAAGAACGTGGCTTCACTGAGGTTCCAGTACAGGGTAAAAGATTTATAACTATAGATTTAAAATTCAGTCCTCTGTATGCACTGTTAAGTTTGAGGAGAGTTAAATGCATCTATCAAAATTATGCCATTTTTGTTTGTTGGTTTTGTTTTTAGCTGGTTCCAGTAAAAAGGCCTGAGCTCATAAAACTGTTGCTGTCAGGCTCATCGACAGGCAAAATAAAAGGCCTTTTTCCTGTCTTCTGATGATGATGATGTTTCACTGCAGAGAGTGATGGAGAGCCTTACTTAAAGAGTTGGTCAGTGCTGACCTAAACTGTCATGGACAAACTAATTCTTTTTCTGCTGTTTTGGTTAAAAAGCTTCTAATGAGAATATCGGCCCATCAGACATGGAGGCAGTGAGGAGGTTTCAGGCGAAACACGATGGTAAACTGTTGAAATAATGCAAGAGTTGTGTACATTCAAAAGAGCAAATGAGTCATTTTTGTTGTTCTTTGACCCTTACTGTTTTAGTAGTGGAAATGCTTATTTGCAAGGTTCATCTCATTTCAGGGGGGGTTAGTGGCTCAGTTGTCCACTGGTGGTTTGAATCCCCCCCCCACCCCTTTAATTAATCTGTGTTTTTGTGGGCAAGACATGTGTCCCATTGCTGATGTATGAGTGTTAGGTGTAGGTAGGAGAGGCCGTTAGCATAGCATAGCACTCACATTTCTATCAGTCTGCCTTGGAAATGAACATAACATACCATCATCATGTGTGAATAAATGACAGATTCACTCTAAAAGGCTTTGGGTGCTTTGAAAAGTAATACATACATCTTTGACTGTGAACTCTTTTAAACTAGAACTGTTTGGTCCATTTTAAATGGATCTTGGTCTGCTTCCACAGATAATACGGATGGCGTGAAGAAGTGGGAATGTGTGTTTAAACTCTGGTGGACCAAAAAAGAGGACTATGTTCTACTTAAAAACTAAGGGTCTTGGTTCACTAGCCAGTGAAAGCCAACAGGCCATCCACTGAACCAGAGGAAGAGACTCAGGACTCATATTTACACAGTCGGATGGATCCTGCTGCTCATTCAGGAAAT
Organism: Pseudomugil tenellus; assembly: GCA_037177515.1. Taxonomy (NCBI): domain Eukaryota; kingdom Metazoa; phylum Chordata; class Actinopteri; order Atheriniformes; family Pseudomugilidae; genus Pseudomugil; species Pseudomugil tenellus. Next base: position 23,135,984 of record JBAMHX010000007.1, on the reverse strand, counting down.
AATCTGGTTAAAAAACTAAACTAAAAAGCCAGAATAACTGCATAAACTTGGTACTGCTGCAATGTTTAGCTGTTGGGGGGGAAATGACTTTGGGCGCCCTGACACGACTCTGTGACACACAATGGCATGACTCGAGTCGTGCCAGTGCGCAAAGTAGTCATAAACTGCCGTGAATAGTGTGTAAACCCGTCGTGACTGTGTGGCATGTCGGGATGAGAATTTTGAAATGTTCAAAATTTTGGTCACGACAAACCGGGTCGTGAACAATGCACCACTATGTGTATGTGGACACGTCATGAAATCGTCGAAACGATGCGGGAGGATGCGTGCCAGATATAAGCATCTTGTCTGCAATGACTGTGTCTCTGGCATTCAGCATGTTCTCTCTTCCACTGTACTGGGGTTGGGGAGGCCCTTTTTTATATGGGATGCCCAAGTCGGCACCGTCCAAATTGTGCAAACTCTTCGTGAAAATGTGGGAAGTGCGTAAACTATGCGTGAACTCATCATGCCTGTTTGTGTCAATGCGGACACTGATGGGCACACATTCGTGAACTCGTTGTGAACTATGCGTGAACTAGACGTGAACACTGCGGGAGCCTCCCGATTTGTGCCCCAAAATGCCACGACTTACCACGACAAAAGTCGTGCAATTGTCATCCTACCCTTTAAAGTCTGATTTGGGCAGAGCCAGACTGCAATAGCAATGCATGAAATCTATAGATATGCTATAGATATAAACCATTTCCTAGTATACATATTCTGTTGGGATTAAGCCCAACGTCCTATACACTTTTGTAATTTTACTATTTTAGAAAACTGCAATGTGAAAAGATCAAACTAATAAAAAAAAAGGTGTATCTGCTTTATTTTGTTTTAGTGAAGTAATTTCATAAACTTTTAAATGTTTGGACTTGACTTGTTTCAGCCAGGGATACTATGCAGTTCTGTGCGTGGCAAAAACCAGACAGTAACATATGCAACATTTCATGCACTGCTGACATCTTCATATTTAGTCCTACAAAACTCTAATGGTGTTAGATACAATGTGGTCAAAACAAATGTGAGCTTCTAAGAGAAAAAAAAAGGGCAGACACGTTTGTGACCAAAGTCATTGCATATTATTTGTATAATGCTTTTTAATCAGTGAAATGTTCTTGTTACCAGCTGATTCTAGGCAAAGCAAGCATCCAACGTGTGCGGTCCCTATTAGAAAGCTGCCACCGTAATTGCTATGTAGTGCTGTTTGTCCTTTCAGACTTGTAGTAGTCTCTTGAAGCACAACATTCCTGCACTGTAGCTCAGTGTTTTTTAAATCATTTTTTACATATACCTGATTTCTGGGTGTTTATTGAAGAAATGTTAGCTCTCTACCAAGCTAGAAGTAAAAGCAAAATTCTAGTAAGAGCAGAAAACATATTTAATAAGTTTTTTCACTTTTTGATTTGTTTTTCTTTCCATTAATTATATATTTCTCAGATTCTAACATAAGACAACATCCCCATAACTTGCAGTTTGATTCATCTACAAACGAGGGCAAGTGCCCCTCTGGCTTCATTGCTACTTCCATCCGTGTGTATGTTGTGTGTGCATTAATTCTCATTTACCTAAGACATGATGAGGTTGAACTATCATTTAGCAGGATAGAGATGAAATATTAACATTTACTTTTTGAGTTACTTTTTATTGATTAAAAGACTAGTTTAAAGAGGTTTCAGAAAACATCCAGAATATGATGGAAAAAAATCCCCAAAATTTGTGAGGCTCTTTCTGATACATATATATCTATATATCTGTGAATATCAAAGCTTTTTTGCTAGCAAAGTTAAAACAATAATGCCGAAAAAGACTGAGCTTTGTGTTGAAATATTTGCAGCATTATTTCGTACTAGATAATGCAGTTAAACAGTTATATCAATAACAACTAATGTTGAGTTTGAGTGACATGTCTGCAAATGAGGGCGATCTAATTTGATTCATTTTGAGTGTTTACACCACAGAGATGCTCTTGGCTTCACCTCCATTACTGGTAAAAACTCTCAGTGATCATCCCTCATCATATCCGACCACCCGAGGCATTAAAATGACAAAGTGGTAATTAATCCATCATGCTAGTTAATTGAAATGATGTATGATAGTCATTTGTTTTCTTTGATCCCTGAGCTATTAGAGCTGTGTAACTGTATGACTAATTAGTGTGAGAACACTTTTCAAATAATTGGGTGTAATTAATCTGTCAGCAGCCTGAAAAAAATGAATGGGTCTGACAGTTATGACAAATAGCAATGGTAACATAATTATGTAATGTTCAAAACCACTCAGTACAGCATCCCTCTGCTGTATTTGTTTTATTGTCCATTTTCCCTTCGTGGCTGGTGAGTATTGAACAAGCAGTTTAAATGATGCTATCTGACTCCTGACTCCCTGCTTGTTCATTTCAATGGTTTCCTTGGCAACCATGTCAGGTGATTGAGGTCAGGGGTCAAACTGACCAATAGTGAGTAAATTACATTTCTCTGAATGATTCCCCCTGAGCTCCAGACCTCTGATGGATACATGTTGTCATTCACAGTTTAGAAGGCAAAAGGGGAAAAGTACAAACATGACATGGGGGGGCTGGTCCCCCTAAAACAGAAAAAGCTGCAGCATGAATAAACACAACAAACACTCTCACATTAGAGCACTAATCCAAAATAGTATGCTTGTTTTCACTTGTCTGCCACTATTTTAGATGCTTCTGTATAGTCTGCATGTTTAAAGAAATTACAAAAATAAGAAAAAAAAACAGAATGTGCTGTTTAAGTCCTCATGAACCTCAATATGGGGTGTTTATTAAGACCATACAAAGCAGTAAATAGAGCAGTTCAGTCCTCTACAAACACCTGGACTGAAGGTCATTGGTTTGTCTCAACCAAAGCTCACTCAATCCCTCAACCAGAGTTCAAGTGCTGACGCTTGCCCTCTTCTTCCCTTCTAAACCCCCCACCCCAATCCTCAGAGACTATCTCAACATCAGGGCGTAAGACAAAAAACAGAGAGAAGATAAAAAAAAACAAATGATTGTGATTTATCGCTTACTATGTAGTAAGAAGTGGAGAAGAAACCAGAATGAAATCCACTGCAAATTGAATTGTCTTTGCTTGAACCAGCCCTGCTTCTAAAAAGAATTCTATGACAGAGGCCATAAATGACAATGGCACAATAATCTGCAGCGAGCTGTCCGAGTGGCTGATAAGCCATCACTACAGGGGCTGATCGATACTAACTATTCATTTCTGAAATTATCTCCACATTGATCCAGGGACAAGTGCCAGCAAGCCAGGGCCACACTGGCCTTAATACAATAATTATATAAAGGGTTACAAGCTCATCCTCCCAACCAATAAAGTCTGTCAGCAGCAGCAAGGCCCAGTGAAACCCCATAATCCATCAGCACATTGGCCCCTGACCTCTGGGCTCGGAGGCTTTTCCATACAGCCTCTATTAAAGTTGCTTACGAAAGGACACAATTGCTGGATATACCTCCACGGGCAAAGGTGGGGAAACCAGATCCGTGGAGCTGATGTGATGGCGTGGTGTCATTTGACCTCTTACTTGCTCTGGTTATTCCGAAGACCTCTGCTCATAACGCCAGCACACTGTTACAACTCAACCTAGCAATTTGTATCAACAGTTCCGTGTCTATAAAGAAAAACGGCAACAAATTAAAAAAGAAATTAATATAAGCGAAGAGTGCAGCCGTACATGCTGGAGATATCAAATAGCTGCGATCATGCTGGCATCATAAATAATTTGAACAACGAGATCCAATCCTCAGGAACATTCCTCTTCTGTCCACACTTAGTGATTTAGGCTGATAAGACACAGATATTTTTACACTTAAATCTTACCGGGTGCAGCTGTGAGACTGCAGGGAATAATCTCTGGAACTGTTATATTAAAGCCACCTGCTATGGCTCAAGCTCAATCAGTAACATACAAAACAATAAGAGACATGCCATCTGTCTGTATCACAAAGCATCTATGCACGATTAAGGACATATACACCACCTACAAATATAATACAAAATCCCTAAGTCAGGATAATGCTTGCTGTCATCTTGACAACACCAAATACGTGGTTACACGTGTACAGTACTTGGGAAATCTGATTAAGACTCCCATGATGTGGATACCTATGGCAATATGCAGATATAGTTGACAGGTCCAGAGCAGGAAACTGAATGTTTTTGAGGAACACTGCTTTCAAGTTTTCACATAAGACCCAAGGTAGAGGACCTATGTCCCCGGTTATCTTAATAGACTAATTGATCTGCTATTGAAGAGGCACGTTCCTCTGAGCATCACCGAGACAGCCCGGCTCCAATCAGACAGGCATGTGTTATCAAACTGGGAAGTCAATTAAGAGAGAGAGAGAGAGAGAGAGAGAGAGAGAGAGAGAGAGAGGAGGAGGAGGAGGTGCAGAGGCAGGATAGAAGGACTGGCTCCAAGCTGTCACTAGACTGGTTCTTGCAAAGGAAAGTAGCTTGCAGAGGCTTAGTTCAGACTACAGACATACAGGAGTCAATGATTTAGGTGGTGGATGATGGAATATTGCCTGAAATGTAACCTTGCCTTTGCAAAGAAGCCACCTGCAGTCTCCTCTCTGGATCAAAGTCACTGTCTCCAGTAAATCTAAGTCTGTTTTGCTCCATCTCATACTCTTATGACAGATTTTATGGTGGCTATTGAGAAAATGAGAGTTATGTAAAGCCTTCCCGAAAGCGGCTGACAATCATCAAAGACATGTAGACATTGAAAAAAACAAAAACAAATGCTTGTTGATCAAAGTTATCAACATAATCAACATTAACTTTATACTAATTAAGTAATAGATCTTATTATTATTCATCCATGTGTAAATACTGCTGCAGCACTGCAGTCTGAAATGTACCATGGAGAACCAGTCTGTAAATCAGCGGGGTCCAACTCCTTGTGATCTTACAAACTTTAAATGCAACTCTTCTCCAACATACCTGAATCAAATGACCAGACTCTTGCAGAACTTGATCTAGATTCTGCCCTTAATGGAGTGAATGAAGGAGTTCAGAGATCTCTGCTTAGGCTGGATTCTTTTTAAAGCGATAAAACTATAAAATCTCAAGGATGACAAATAAAACTACTTCTGGGATCGTTCTAGGTACAATTGACACTAACAGAAGGTTAAAAGTAATTTTTTCATAATATGTCCCCTTTTTAATAAGCCACTTTGGCTTTTAGCCTCTTCTTGCACTATTTTCTATATATTATTTATATAGAAATTTATTTAGTTATATACTATATTAGCATTTTCTTCTTATTTTTTTTTTTTTACTTTTGTTATAGTGCATCAACAAAGAAACTCTCAGTGGAAAGGAAAAAAAAAATCATTTTAACAGGAAAACCTCAGACAGAATCTGGGTCAGGGACCAAGGAGATGTTAACAGGAAAGGCGGAACAACAGGCATTAGGCTTTCAGCTATAGACACCTGCAGAAAAAGGAGAAATACAAGTTAAGGAAAAGTTAATTAATATAATAAAACTATATAGCATAATGTAGAAATAAAAATAAAGAGCTGAGAGACAGAAAGTGATGACCGTGCGATGTTTCTGAGCTGTCTGGGCTTATGGTAGCATAACTGAGGAACGGTTAAACAACCTCTAACTACAAGACTTATCAGAAAAGGAGAATTCTACTTTAATCTTAAAGACAGAAAGTGTTCCTTTCTCTCAAACCCTGACAGGGAGCTGGTTTCATTAGACTGGGACCTGACGGCTGAAGTTTCTTATTCTACTTCCAGAGACTCCAGGGACACCGAGTAAAGCAAAGTGCTTTGCTGAGGAAATATGAAAGTAAGAGACACTTGATAAACAAAGTATATTGATGGGCCTTTAAATATGCAAACAGAATAATTTAGAACTGTGTTCTGGATAGAACAGGCAGTCAATGAAGAAAAAATTGGATTGGAGAAATATTATTGCTCTGACTAGTTCTCATCTCAGCCTTCACTGCCGTCTTTTCGATCAGCTGAAGGCTTTCAGGGCATATTTGGAACATCAGTAGTGAAATGCAGTGGTCCAATCTTGAAGTAAGTAAGTGATGGATGCATGGATGGATGGATGGATGGATGGATGGATGGATGGATGGATGGATGGATGGATGGATGGATGGATGGAAGAGCAAGTGTTTATACATTTTTATCTCTAAATCTTAAATATAGATACTTCAGTTTACATGTGGACAAATGTGGACAAATAATCTTTGCAGTTTCATTACTCGGAACAGATTTTTAAAACACAAATTCAATATTAAAAAGATAGTTTCTGCGTCAGATGTGTTGTTAAGAGCAAAGAGTTACAGTCACACCCATAAACAGCAACACAGTAATATTTAATGAGTTAAATGTCAAACTTTGGTTCAGGATGTGTCGTAAAATCATGAAAAAAGTGAAGATAACTGCCATAAAATAATAAATACTGATAAAAATCATAATATATGGTCATTTCAAATGGCAGATACAGAAGAAATCTTGCAGTCACTCATCTGTTATCTCCTTTCACTGCAGAACAGAGGTCCTCTTTAAAGGGTGAAGATTACGCTCAATGTGTATTCTAAATGCAGTTGTAATTGCATTAGTGATCATTTTAGATACAGCGACTAAGTAGGTCTTTTTACAAAGAGGATGTAATAAATATTGAAAGGATGTACCAAGGCTGTAGCCACCATTTTACTTAATTGCTTCAGACTGTGTGACAATGGCTGGTTACTGGACTGTGGCGGATGAGCGTTTCACCACAAGACAAACAGAGAATGTATCTATTATCTGAGCCGCATGGAGGTCGTCGACCTAGGACAAGCTGAGGAACCGGAGACATTAGAGATCATGTGCAATTTAATCTTCACACAAAATAAAAGGAGTTGGATGGACAGAGAGAGGCAGCATCACAAAAGGAGGCCGAAGAATGGACGTCTGCCTTGGACAGGCCCCGTCCCCCAAAGGATCCGGGGCGTTTTCTTCTCAAGCCACTCAAAGTCATCGCAGTGTGCCTGATTCCACTCACTCCTCTGACACTTGTATTAATGGTATTTTAGCCTGGAACTGTAGATGCTGAAAAGCGATTGTGCAGAAGCAGCTGTGTCTCTTTCACGCTTTCTTTTTCTCTCTCTCCCTCATACTTTACTTGTGCCTCTTTTACTGACTCCTCTATCCTTTCTCAGCCGGTCTGTGTCCATCCCTCCCCCCACCCCCCAACCACACACTCTCTCTCTCACACACACACCTCTGTTCTCTATCCATTCGTTCAGTCATTACTGGTCAGTGTCAGCACTTGAAAACTGTTGTGCTTGCCGAGCCGGTGTCATCACAAGTGGAATTAACCATTTTCCCTGTGCCTGATTGCAAGAAGCCCGGCTCATTCCAGCACTCCCATACACTCCATCAAGATCCAGTGACAGAGAGAAAGCCCTCTGGCTTCTATTAAAAGCATGATATAACAGTAAATGTTTACCAACCTGAAGGAGGCTCTGCAGTATGGTATGATCTGAACGTAAAGCAAAAAAAAAGCAAAAAATTACAACTTCAAAGTGATTTGCCAGGAAGTACATGCCACAATCACATCTTCCTGATAAATTATGACAAAGGAAAAAGAGCTTTAATGTTAATCCCGGTCAGACACACTTAAATAACATTCAATCATTCTCAGGTACAAGCAAGAGAGGTCAGATACACGCCAATGATAGAATCCACCAGATTTATCTTGATCTCAAGGGATGAGACGCAAAAACATATCCGTGTGCCACCTCAAATACACAGATGATGAATTTAATTCCTTGCAGAAAGGGAAAAAATCATAATCACAAGGGATTACATCTAAAATCTTAATATCTTTATGTAGGCCTTCAGTGGGAGTAATCTGTTATCTGATCTGTCTGGTCCATTTCTTGAGACAATTGCAGAAGATCATGAAATTGCATTAGTGCTGCAATACAAATCTGCTTATTTAAGAAAAAAAAGAAAAAGAGAAAATATATATTTCTTTGCAGAAGATTATAAGATTTGCACAGATTTGATCTGAACCTTTAGCACCGTCATAGGTGGCTTGGACATTCAAGGCCAAATGAGAACTTTAAATAACCAAAATCAGTTGGATCAGCTTTCTCGTTTTTCTTCACGGCAAGTGCTTTCGGAGTAGATGTAATGCACATATAGTTTGACACAGGAGAGAGAAAGAAAAAACAGGAATACAATGGTCTCTCAGTTAATGTATCATCATCTGAGTGGGTTTGGATTGGAGTTATTAGAGTATTTCACTTCATTGCATGACCTCCTGTTCCTCCTCAGATCATGAATCCTATTCATTACCCAGTCCTTCTGGAGTGCCCGCCTTTATAATATTACTCAATTTATATTCTGAAGGGGGCTCCTGGGAGAGCGATCAGCGCACCGAAACAGTGACCCCCTTCCCCCCTATAACCCAATCACAATATTTAAAGGGCAGCAAAGAGCTTTTTAATGCGCGTCGTAGATAACCATTTAAAGTGGATTGCTTTGGTTTAATATGACCTTAACAGGCTGGCAGTCACATGTGAAGAATGAATAAGCTAATAGGAGAGACGACAGGGAGAAAGAATGAAATCAAAAAGCTGAATATGAGAGATTTGTTTCAATGCAAGCTGGCCTCTTGACGGCTGCTGAGAGGAGCATGATAGAGACTCACAAGCGTGTGAATGAAACAGGACAGGCGATGAATGAAGCTACTGCTCGCATTTTTCTTTCCCCTTTTCCCAGAGTATGAACTGCTTTATCACGATAAAAGACAAGACAGGTATAAATGACACATTTACATTCTCCCATCAAAGAGAAACTTGTCTCAGCACAGATGAAAGCAGCGGTGGAGCTGCGTTTTCTCTCTGTTTTTGTTGCAGGGAGGGAGAAAGTTACACCACTGCAGAATGGCAATACGTTTGTTTAGACGTATCCTCCGAGGTGTCATTGCTGGGAATGTGTGCTCCGCATAATGGTTGAAATTTATGGCATTGCAACATGCCTTTGGCAAGAGAGTTCTTTTGATAAGAATCACAAAACTTCCTTTGTGCCACTTTATAAAGAATCTGAAGCAATGTTTGTCTTGAGGATTTACACCTTCGGTTATTCTACATATATTCTACACATTTCAGTAGGAAAATCTTTGACAACCTTTGTCAAAGAGGAGTTAGATTTCAGATAACATTAAAAAATCTGATCAGTGTATAATCTGCTGTATGATTTTGTCAAAAGGTGCTATTTATGTGTGTGTTGTGACTCTAACTACACCTGCAAATGAGAAGAACAGAAGTAAGTGTTAGTTTTATTTATGAGATCAGTTTAATAATAAATTTCTGTAAAACATGTAGTTATAACAAAAAGTTCTTGATTTGCAGGATTTATTGATGTTAAAGCTACGAATGCATGTGCACATTAGTCTGTGGTGCACTTAGCATGACTCTTTATGAAGACTGCAAGTACAGCAATCATTTCCTTTTCAACAAACCAAACTCAAACATCAAATTCATAAAAAACTTAAATTATAAAACAGCTTACAAGATGTTACATAATAACGAGTTCTGTTGTAGTACTTTAAGAGCCTAATGACTTAACGTGCTGTTTGATACTGAACATGCATCTTCCCTGGATGGAGCTGAGCTCCCTGGATGGATGGGTAATATAGACTATAACACTCTGGATTGGTATTGTGAAATGTCCTTCTAAGAAGAACGCTGCCCTCAACTATCTCCTTGTTCACTGGGACAAACAGCTGTCTCAGTTTATCACAGCCAGCCAATAATTTGAGACCTCAAGTGTCTTAAAAGATACAATTTCAACATGCATGTGTGAGTTTACATTTGGGCATTTTGGCTTTCAGAGATGTCCACAAGTCAGTTTTTGCAAGTCCAAGTCAAGTTTCAAGTAATTTTGTTTGTTTGCTTGTTTATTTGAGGCCGTGATATTTACAATATTAAAGGAAACATACAAACCGGTCCTCTTTCAAACAAAAACATGTTATAAAAAAAACAGAAAACATGTCTGCCTGACAAGGAGTGGGAAGAAGAAAACTTATTAAATTCCACCCCATTTCCACATCCATACAAATGGAACAACTCCACTCCCACAAACAAAAAAACCCTTGCTAAGAGCTAGGCCAATATTATACTGAGCAGACAAAAGTATATTGTGTAAAGATCAAAATATACACTTGGCACTTAGCAACACGAGCTGCAGTCTGGTGGTGCTACCACAGGCAACAACCACCAAGCTGAAGCAATAATTTTATACAACAATGTGTAGGACAACAACAATATCAGATTATAGTAGTTTCCAAACGGTAAAGAGTTCTAAAGAGTGTTATAGATGTCTTATATTTTACCAGATCCAGAAACTCGAGCAACTTTGACTAAACAAAATTTGAGTGTGATCTACAAAACTCACCTTGTGAATGATGCGCACTGATCATTTTTCAGTTCAATGAGTTGTCTGACATGTGACGCCAGCTATCTTATCTGCTTAATATCTGATCTGCTTAATACTCTCCACATATCCAAAACATTTAAAATACACATTCCCCTTTTATCTAGCCAAAATTTGGAACAGCACCAGCTTAAACTCACATATGTCCGGTCTCATTTCTCTGGATAATTTATTTTCTTTACTGAATTGAGCAAACTGGTAGATGAACGTGGACATATATTGAGATTAGTAACTATGCTCCTAACTGACTCAATAATGTAAACAAAAACCTATCTAGACCCATTATGAACTTTTCTAAGTTAATACTGCAGATTATTATCATGGCATGTTCCCATTTTACCAAGAATGACCAAAAAGCATGTTTCTGCAGGGATCCCTAACAGTCCTGCAGGATTTATTTGTTTCGCTGCAAGAATGCACCTGATTAAAATGAAATGTTTCTCAGACAGTTTGTTCTCAGGTTCTGCACCAGCCTCACAATGATACATTGATTTGGCGTGTTGCTGTAGGGAAACATCTACAACTTGTGGGACAGTGACCCATGTCTGGAGGTGGTGACCTCTAAGCCACTGCATCATGACAATCCTTTGAAGAGGGAAAAAAGGAGCTTTAAACATTTTTTGTCAGATTAGTACTGAAAATATGAACATTAAAATTTTCAAGATTGATTTTTTTAACGATAAAGTCTAAAAAATATGTCAAACATTACTAAATTAGTAAAAAATTTGTTTTAATCAACAGATGCAGTAAAACCACAATATTTACGAGTCTGATGGTTTATTAGCCTCAGTTAAAGTCATGGTTTTATGCCAAAAACGCTGCAGCTTGCTGCTCTTATTTGTCCCTTTTCTGAAGTTTTTAACATTGAAAGGAACAACAGAGCTCCAACTGCAGATGTGTTAATCACAGCTGCCTTTTTTCATTATGATAAGAAAAAGTGATAAGAAAAAGAGAAAATCGTGAAAAAAAACATTAAAATTAAAGATTGTTCACAAGTCTGAAATCACAAGTTCCAGTCAAGTCACTAATCTTTTAAGTTCAAGTGTAGGTCTCTAATCACTGAAGTCAGGTCTCTAGTCACTGGAAATGTGCCTTTACTGTGACTTAAATCAAATAAAATCAAATTAAACCTTTTTTATAATGGACTTTTCAGACAAAAGTGACTTGAGTGCACTCAACGCCCCACATCTGTTGTCCCATTAGTATAATTAATTTGAGATAATCAGAGATTTGTCAGTCACCATTCATCAGCAGTCATTCCCTCTTTATCAAGCAAATGTATGTGCTTATGTGATGCAACAAATTCAGAATTCATTTTATTTACGTTTTAATTTAGACTTTCAAAAATAAGGCATTTATTACCCAACCTAAAATGCTTTCTTACAATTTGAAAGGTTTTTTTAAGCATAACACACAGCTTTTTCCATTTGTCTCAATGGAAGCATAGTGCACTGCAGCATTACATCCCAAATCAGCCTGTGTGGTTTGGTGTGTCAGTCATCTATTTAAAGCAAAAAATAATACAGGGTTCACATCATCTTCTGGTCTCACCAACTCCCATTTTTGAAAAAAAATCTTTTCTCTTTCAATCCACATCTACCCCTTAATAATCCCTTATTTGTGCTGGCATTATGTAAGGGGAAATCACTGGGCAGGCCGCATCTAATTAAGGGATTTTTAGTGTTATGAATCAAAAGAGAGGAAGTGACACATTTAATTCCAAGAACTAACCCAAGCAAGATTTGTCATGCTTAGCATCTTGAATGCTTAGTTTCACCATCGTAAAACCTATATGGTAACAAAAATACAAAGAGAAGTGCAGTAAAGCTGAACGCAAGTGGAGGAAAGCAAAACTTCAAATCCACTATGATCTGTACAAACAAAACCTGCAACATTTAGCAATGAACTGTACAAAGCTAGAGAGTGGTATCTCTCTCAGAGGATAAACAAGAAGGTCAACAATTCTTGCATTTGGTTTGTTATGGTTAAAAAACTTACAGATCATCCTAAACAGTTCAGTCCAGACTTCCTTTTCACTGAGAAATGTAATGAATTCGCCAACTTTGCCAAAAATTTAAACAATTAGACAAACTATTAATGGGACAAAGTCAAAGAAGAAAACGAGTTTATGTCCAAAATTTAATATGCAATTTAATATGATTTATTTAAAATAAATAAAATAAAATAATTTGGCATGTCAAATCAACAACATGGACATGATACTATCTGACTTCTTAAAAGCAGTTTTTACCTATGGCAACAGCTGTTTTTCCCAAGATAGGTGCCATTAAGCCACTCCTGAAGAAAAGGAAGTTAGATGCCTCTATAATGAACAACTATAGATCGGTCTCTGTCTCTAACCTCTTTTTTATATCCAAGATAACTGCAAAAGTTGTATCTAACCAGCTTAATGACTAAAAGAAAGTAGAAATCTTGATAAATTCCAATCGGGCTTCTGACCTCATCACAGCACTGAAACATCTATGTTCAAAGTCCTAAATGATATTAGGCTCAATACTGATTCTGGTCATATATCAGTCCTGGTTCTGCTGGATCTCAGTGCTGCATTTAATACTGAAGATAACAGAATCCAGTTGCCCAGGCTGGAAAACTGGGATGGACTTTCTGGAGAAATCCTTAACTGGTTCATTTCCTATTTAGAAGGTCGGAGGGGTCTGTCGTTGGACCTCTGTTGTTCAACTTGTATACGCTCCCTTTGGGTCAACTACTACAGAACTTTAACAACAATTGTTACAGTTATGCAGACAATACACAATTTGATGTGTCTTTGTCACCAGACGACTACATTCCAACAGATCTACAGTGTCACTGTTTGGAGCAAATAAACACCTGAGAAAAAACACATGAGAGAAAATTTTCAACCAAAGATATCCAACCATCCATCATTTTGTTTTAAATATCTTCATCCAATCCAGGGTTACGTGTAGCTGCACAGTAACTGATCTTGTTTTTAATTATTTCAATTTGATTTATGATTTTACTGTGAGTATTGCTATTTGTTGTTGCATTTTATGCTTCTTTACATCATCTGTTATGATTTTAATGATTTATGTAAAGCACTTTGAATTGTCCAGCACATGAAAGGTGCTGTACAGATAAACTGGTCTTGCCTAACCAAAGTTAAGCAGTTAAGACAGATATTACTATCTAAGACTAAATTTAGGCCTAAAAGGACTAATAGTCACTGCAAATTTTGCTTCCATCTGAAAGATGTAATAATCCTTAAATTCTGTACAACAACACTAACTGGTTTTTTATGTTTGCTCATGTTTGGGAAAAAAGAAAGGTGTTTGTTTCAATATTACTCATCATTAGTACTTGTCGCAACAAAAGACTTAAGATGGGCTATAAACAGACTATCTGACACTACTTCATAAATTTTGTCCTTTTTTTTGAAAACTTTGATTAAATGATCTGCTTTTATCCACTTTCTATTTCCACATTATTCTGTTAGAGATTACTGGAACCAGTTCATGCTGGTGCACAGGGTAAGGGACTGGTAAGATTCTGGACATTTCAGTCCAGTACAGGGCAAACAAAAATATTGTCGGGGTGCATTCCTCGATAGTCCACTGGAGCTAATACTATTGGTGACTCAGTTCAATATAGGGACGGGGGGGGGGGGGGGGCAACTTTCTTTCAGATTAAATTTACGTTCACATCCCATTACTCAAAGGAATTAAACTTTTTAAAAAATCTATCCCTCTCTCCCTACAAGAAATTACTGCTGCAAGAAGAATTACTAAAGGATAAGGTGAGACAAAAAAAAAACCTGTTTATCTATTATTTAATACAGATCATTGTTTCTAGTGCATAACAGCTAAACATGGAGTTACATCAGACCCTAGTGGTCTTGGGTTGACCGTTTGATCAAGAACTTTGATCAAGATCTTCAACATCTGCCAGCAAGCCATTTTTTCCCCATCCAGCACTGCCTATCATCCCACACATGTTTTGGTTGTTTTCACCCACAGTGCCGTGTGCTAAACCCACAATGTCATTTGCTTTGTTGTCCACATCCTGCATTTGGTCCCCTTGAAGTGGACCAAGTCTGTTTCTTTGATCTGAATCAGACTTAGCTTGCGCATTCACAATACCCCAAACAAGGCACAGTTTCCGAGCAAAAAGACTTGGATTCAAATCAACAAAACTGGTGTGAATTTCCTCCTAATCCCAGGATCAATACAAGCTCCTGAGCAGGTGATGAAGCTCTCTAAACATCAAACACAATGGCGTATAAAACTCATAATCCCAGATTGGACTGCAAGACATCTAAAAGAAAAACATTTCTACATCAGTGTTTGTGTTGCTGCATCCTATCAGTGTTACACTTGTAAGAATTCATTAAGTTTGTGTGTGCTTGTTAGTAGAGATGAAGTGCAGACTCAGCATCACTGACGGTGGCTTGCATATCATCTATATTTAGATTAACTCTGATGTCCTTGATATTAATCACAATCCATAAGCAAAGGTATCATTTCATCTTAAATCTGGCTGAACTGAGCATTTTCAGCCAAATGAAAGAGTGTACTGCTCTCCGCCTCTTTCATTAGATAAAGCATACTGACACTAAAATTGACAGGCACCAACATTGACAAGCAAGGAAAACTATGTATGCAATTTCCTGATATCCACCCAACTTTTTATTTATTCTATTTTTGGGGCATTTTTAATCCAATGCGCTTTGTCATCATGGGAGAAAATAATTCATCTGCTACAAGGTACAAATGATCAAAACTGCTCTGCTGAGATTATAAGTAACAATAAAATATCTGACCTTGTTAATCACAAAAAATCATAAAGTAGTTTCCACAGGTCTGATTGAAATTTCAGCCAAGATTGTCTTAGTGCCAGTTAGTGATCAAAAGTGATAAAGAATCAGCAGTCAATCAATTCTGTTTTCTTGTTTTTTTAAGATTTTAATTAGTAAATGACCCATTCTTTGGATGAATGATTGGTGTGCTGCAGTAACAATCTTCCTTCTGCATGAGTGAATGAGTGTGTAAGTGCTGCGTATGTAAGCATGCGAATGTTGCAGATGATATATAATGATGAGTCAGAAAAAGGACCAGCTAAATGAGGAAACAACCATTACATTAGTGTTTCGGGATGTGATGTAGAGGAAAGCGTCACTTTGTCCGACCAGTGTTATAATCTAATTGGACACATTCTGCCCTGGTTGCTTGTCAAAATCTAAACATTAGATTTAGATGCCTGGTGAAGTGCATTTTGCCAGTATCAGATCACGTTATATTAAAGAGTATTTTTATTGTGACAAAGGCAAGTACATGAAAATTAATTTCTCCATAGGAATAATGTAAAGTGGTCATTATAAAAGTGACATTTGTCATAGAACTTCTACTTAGTTTGGAAAGCAAATAGCTTTTTCTTCCAATTGCTGTTTGGTGTATGCATTTTAAATCACTTTCCTCCTTCATTTAGTCCGTTTAGGAACATTGCATGTGCAACCCAGCTTTGGTAGATGCTGATTGTACACTGGATCAGTGCTGATAGGGATTGATACCCTTATAGGGGTATCCCATTGCTTGCTGAAGAGCATGTATTAATCATCCAATGGGTGCTGATATACAAACTGCATGATAAATGCTCAGTGGCCAAATCATGAAAACAATTATTGGGGTTTTTAACTTTTTTTTATCTGTTTGCAAAATGGAGCCATTTTGGAGACAGAAATGGTGACAAATAACAGTAAGAGGCTGTGAAACGCTGCCGTTCACACTTTCTTAGATTAACGTCATTTGTATCAGTTTAGCGCCAGAGGGGCTAAATCGCATGATGAAAGAGATCTGAACTAGGCTTCTCTAAAAGTGAGGACAGGGGAGACTAAGTGGGAAGAGATGGGGAGAAAGTGGGATGTAGTGGATATAAGGTTGTGTTTGTCACGTGGGTTGGTGAGGAAGGGACGATTCCAGGGTCAAAGGTGGATCTAAAGCAACAGAAACAGAGGAGCGTTACATTTCCTCTGGCCACCCTAAATAATGTCCGCAGGCCCAAGTTATTAACCTCTTTAAAGCCCACAGAGCAGAGTAGCACAAGCCTCCAGTCAGGCCTGGTCATGGTCAGAGGACAGATAGCAGAGATAATAGAAGTGCACATGGAGGAACAATGCACTGCTGTATCAGGGGATGGGGGGAAAGAGTAGGAAACGAGAAAGACCAAATAAAAAGAGAATAATCTCAGACACAAATAATCAATGATGAGATGAAGAGAGTAGAGTGAGAAATGCACTTAAATTTTCTCATTTATTTTTTTTTATTCTAGTTGTAATGGAGTTTATGATGTGTTATGCTTACCCTGCATCTTGGCTGGGCAGTGTGAGATTGCGTGCTACTCTGAAGGGTGTTGTGGAGGCTAAGGATGCTGGTTCACAGAAGGTTCACCCATTACCCAGGCCCTGCAGCCAGCTGGGGGGCTAACCAGGATGATCAGCGCGAGCCACAGCCTGCACAGGCCCCAATGATTTTCACATCAAGCCGCCTGATGTACAGCTCCACCGTCTACCAATCGCTCTCCCATATCGATCCGCCCTTAAATGAGCCTTCCCTGCTTTGTACCATGAGCAATAATTAAAAAAGCAGCGCATTGATTTTAACTAATATTATGAGAGATCAGGATGTGCACATGCTTACAAAACAGCTTCAGTCACTTCAGATACCATTCGCAACAGAAAAAAAAACATAGGGTAGTACAGAGAATGAGAACTGCAGAGAGGAGGAAATACTTGATCAAATCCAAGGAAAGAAAAGCATGGAGACAGACAAAAATCAAACACAGAAAATAAATATTCAGTTTGTGCTGCAGCTTCAATGAGGTTGATGTGTTCTGTGGAAATTGGTCATGTTATTGTTGTGAAATGAGCTGATGGACTTCACACACTTACACTCTTCAAACTGAATGTGTCCAGTTATAATTGGAGAGGTTTTTTTTTCTTTCAAAATTGCTGCAAACTGCTATCATTGGTAGAGTTTTTCACTTTTAAGATCTAGTTGTTTTAAGATCCTCTAAATTTTAAGAAATGAATTCATTCTCTTACCATTTGAAGTGGCCATTTTAAACAAGACTGGAGAAAACAGGCCAACTTGAGACTTTCAAATGTGTGTTTGTTGTTTTAAATTCTTAACCTGCAGGATTTGTTAAACATTATTTTCTCCCTAAGAAGCATCACACAAACAGATATTTACATGTGAAAATTTGATTTTTCTTTCAATGGCAAAAAGGCCAATTTATGCTTGATACAGAACACAGATAAGCAGTCGCATACAGTTTTGGCCATCTCCTGCATCAGTGATCGGTGTAAACTGATCACTGATGATCACTGGTAGCAAAGGGCTTTGCTACCCTGTCATATGACGCAGAAAGCAGAGCAATATCACCATAAATTGTGTGGACATTGTTGAGTTGTATAGCTGGCACACAACCAGCAAAGGGAAGAAACCAGAGAAGAAGTGATAGAGGAACAAGAAGAAAACAATGCAACAGCCAAATAAAAAGCACCCAAAGAAGAAATCACAGAAGTTGAAGATAACATCAACATCAGCATCTGTAGAAATGGGAAGAGCATTTGCCAAGAGGCTGTGTGAGTGTGTTTGCAACTACAGCCAACAACCAGTGTCAAAATACAGAAGTAAACTCTGAACTCTGCACTGTCACTTTTGGATAAACAACCATGCGGACATACAAAATACATGAAAGTATGATGACAGCAACATATGAAACAGTTGTCTCAATTTACATGCATAAGGGAGCATAAATGGGCCTTAATGAGTTTCTAAAGCAAAAATATCTGTCATATCCAAATGTTTTACATTCTTGTTCAGATGCCTAATGATACTTAGAGGTGTATTTAGGTTCCTTTTCTTATACATCTGTTAAAAGGTTGCACATAGTTGCTTCTACATTAGCCAAGTAAATGTAAAGACTAAGTTAGCAAAGATTTAAATGGAATGTGGATGGCTACACAGAACATTTATTTTAGTAAAATACACCACTGATTGTGATACAGTCAGACTTGCACTGTAGTATTTATAGCTGCTGTAAGCAAGCAGTTAAATACATAAAATGCCCTTACCGGAGTGCTTACTGTCCTCTGTTTCACATTTGTGAATACCTCTGAAAATGTAAATGAGAGCCCTATGACATTAAAGTCTTAAATGCAGAGGCTTGGCATATGTTGTGACACTACAGACGCTTAAATGTGATAAGTAAGTATCAGGACAGAGTGGGGGCGGGATTCCCTAGCTGCTTTGTAGCCATAGCCCCCTGTGGACAATCTGCTGTACTTGGCCATTGTGATGTTAACATTGGCATTGAGGGCCATTAAAGGCTCGTATAAAGTAACTGAGGCCCTGGCGTCCAGCTCTGCAGCATTCTCTGCTTATGGGGCACACAGGCATCCCGTAATCCTTAGCATATGGTCTGTGAGTGTCGACAGGCATGAAATTACATCAAGGGCATTTTTTGATAACTGTCGATACTCTCACAAAGACGGTCAGCCTTATTGACGCCAAAGTCAAGGGCTGATGTGTGCACATGTGTATATGTGTGTTTGTGTGTGTGTGAGATGAAGGGGGAGTTGTCTGGGTGTGATGAGGGGCCTGCAATGTCAGACAGATGCCAGTGAGAACTGATCCAGAGGGAGCCTGCTCTTTATTGATATGAGTAAATTGATATTGATAAGGATTTGGATTGCTATGGATTGTGTTAAGCAGTAGTATAATAGAGAAGTCCTCAACAAGGATTGTGGTCAGAGTCACTTTATTAGATAAGTTTTGACTCAAAGGAAATTTGTTCATTTTAATTCAGTGCATATTTGTGAATTTCTTTTTCTTCCTCCCCTTTCTGTCAGTTCAAAAGGAATTAGTGCAAACAAAGCAACATGTGCTTGTTTAAGTCGATCAGGGTGTTATTGTTGGTATGTTTGGCGGATAAATCTTATATGTGATCTAAAGCAGCCTCTTATATTATATATTTGTTTATGCACATCAAAATCATCCCATTTGGTTCATGTTTTGTCAACTCTGAAACAAAAGAAACAATTAAAATACTTTGACAAAATTGCAAGAATGCAGCTTATTTGTCAAATACTCATTATAAGTCTAAATCTGTTAGATTATGATAGTGATTTGATTAAAATATCTTTCTTTTTAAAAAATGGGAAAGACCATAAACATGTCTAGGTCACACAGGCATATATGCATATGTGTAATTATAGTATACTATACTGCCACCTAGTGATGAAGGAATATTTTAATATGTTGTCCAGGCTTATGAATATCTTTCTGTTACATGAAGTTAAACATTTCAAAATCTTTTTCTGAAAGGTCTGATTAAAGTTTTGGATTTAGTAGATATATCCTTATTATGAAGCTATTACTGCAACTTTTTTATTTTAAAGTTATTTGCACCGATGGATCAAACAATCAATCCATATTAAAAATGCATTTGTTATTATTCATGAACAGATTATTCATCAAAGATTTAACAATCAATACTCATAATGCAAGAGGAGCTATGCAAAACAGATTCAATGTAAATGTACAGAAAACACAGTCCCACGGGAAAGATATGTTGCGATGGATCATCATCTATAATTGTCTTTATCAGAGTAAAAAGGAGATGGGTCCTATTTCAACTTGAATGTTATCTGTCTTTTGTTACATAAATAACTTCGCTATACAACAGTCAGGACAGCTAAATAAACTGTGTGTTGTAAACTTTTCTTTTCTAACATGATACACATTATAGCTAAAAATGAAAATAACTTGACTGACCCTTTGAATTTACACAATTTATTCAAGGCCACAAAAAGATTAAAAAAAACATATTACAAGAAAAAGTTTTTAATAACAACCACATACTTTGCTTTTTAATTGAAGGAAGCAGAAGCAAATGAACAGATAAATACACAACAGGCTTATCTGCATGCTTCTTACATACAAAGCACTCATGTCCTATGGGGGTCAGATGTATTTAGTGAATGAACAGCAGCGACGTCACGGGGACAGGACGCCTCATTATTTGTGAATGAGCTCCTTCCTGTTCTGCCATACTGAAGCACTTTAAGCCACTAACTGGAAATAAATATATGTTTCTTCCCTTCCTGTGAGTCTGCTGGAGAAAACATTTATCTCAAAGAAAAAAACTTTGCTTACTGTGCAGTGGAGTTATTTCTTGGCTGTTTTCTTGTTGCATAATAATTTTTTTATTTGCTAGCTAAAGCTGTAAAGATGGAAAATTTGAGATGTACCTGACAGAAGAGATCCAAATCACAAATGATCACATTCTTCACATATTTAGCAAATGTGACACGCATTAGCTCATATATAGCTAACCTCTTCCTGGTCTAGTTAGCTTCCATTACCAGCTATTAGCATCCCTGTTGCACTGTTGACACACATTTCCTCATGCACACACCCTCACTGTTTCATTCACTCACTATCACATGAAGACACACACACTCTACTTCCTTTTCCTCACTCACTCACACACACACACACGCACACACACACACATACACATATACACACACAGCCTGTACTTTACAGATATCAGCTGTTATCCCCATCTAGCATCAGTCCCCAGGCACTATGCTAACAGCCTCCTCTACAAGCCAATTTACAAGGATTCTGGTCATGTTTACATTAGCCCTCTCTCAGTGCATGAAAAGAGCAGGGCCGAGCTGCAGAATAGGAATGAGCAAATATGAATAATTCAATCTTCCTCCTGGCCATTAACACGTCTCCCTTGAATAAAGTGATAATAGGTTATCATCTGTGAAATGGAAATTTCATAACAGGGACGGTGAGACGAGCGTCTCCGGTTACACCAGAGGAAATTAATTTCACAGCACATCTGCTCCACAAAGCGCCGGCCCTCCAATGCTAAGTATGAGAAAATGTAGTCGTTCAGCTCTGCTAGCTTTCTAATTAGATTAGCATGCTTATTTGAAGGCGGGAATCTTTAGTCTAGTCAAAAGAATTAGTGTTCCCCATTACAGATACATAATATTTATAATAATGAAATGACTGCACCAATTAGAGAGGGTTAAAAATGCATCACTTTGCCTTATTATATTAGCCAGATGGTCCACTAAATAGCCCATGTTGTGCTGTGCATCTGGATGAGGCCTTTGGTGGTCAATTCTAAAAAGCATAATGTAGTAATAGGTGTGGGCAGGAAGCGAAGACCACCCGTCTCTGCCTTCTTCCTGAGGGACAGATTTAGCTTGAAGACCAATCAAAAGTTTAATGAAAAGAGCTCAAGCTTTCTGTGGCCTTTGTTGAACAGATAAACACACCTAAAACAAATCAATCTTTAAATTGAAAACTTGTGGTGTGAGGATAAGGTGGCGACAACAGTGTAAACAGTTATGATTTTGATCGCCATCTTCATAAGGAGTCCAACAATAGCAGTAAGTCCAACAATAACACTGAGGGAGTAAAACCTCTAAGGCAGTTGCAGACTTTGTTCCTTAACTCCCTGTTCCCTATTTTCATCTATTTCGATCATTTTTTTTCTCCTTTCTTGTTTTGTTTGTTGTGTTTAGTTTTGTTGTTTACTGGTGGACAGCTGTAAATGATAAGAGATTGAGGGCTACTATCTGAAATGGGGATCAGCAATCCCTACGGTGCGTGGCTATGAGACTCAAAGCTGTAGACTTTAGAGCCTACTGAGCATGGAGGAAGAGTATAAGGAGAAGTAGAACAACTATGACATGAAGATTGCTGCTTTACTTCTCATGAAGTAGCAACCAGGGTAAATTCAGTAAATTCTGCTAGAAAAGGTCCAAGTCCAAACCTCATGATTTTAATCCACAGTCTTGGTTTAGTGCCAAATAGGGAAATGATTTTTTAAAGTCAATATGCTGCAAAAAATTCTGGAATGGGATCTTTATTCCTAAGAGGTGCACCATCAAGACATCTCCCTGTAGAGTTTAAAGCATTCAGGCAGTTAGCAGGGTAGAAACTTTAAACTACTTACTCATAATTACTTTATAATATGTTTGACTAAAATGTACACGCACACAAGTTTGGAATCAGTTTCCCATTATAAAAAACCTTTCATTTTCCACACCGCTGAATGTATTTCAGGGTCGCGGGAAATCTGGACCTTATCCCAGTAATTTGCAGCCAAGAGACATCATACACTCTGGACAAGTCCCCAGTCCATTTCAGGGCCACCACAGAGACAAACAAACAGGGACAAACAACCACTCACTATTAGGGACAATTTAAAGTGATCAATCAGACCTACCCCAGCCAAGGCCTAGAACCAGGAACCTTCTTGGTGTGAGACCACCATGTAGCCCCCATTATGTGTGTGCGAGTGCGTGTATGTATAG
>JBAMHX010000007.1:23102417-23112979 GCA_037177515.1 Pseudomugil tenellus | reverse complement strand
AAGATCTTCACATGGAGAATAATTTAACTCCTTCTTTGAAAAATGTGTTTTTTGAACCTTGACTTCATTGGATATTTGAATGGTCATAGTTTCATTACAAAAGGATCTAAAGGCATGAGAGAAACTGCTAACGAGTGATCTGGACCAGAGCTGTTGTGTATTAAGACTCAATGCCAATATGTTCAATATGTGGGTTCTCCTAAATTTGAATGTTTATTATGAATTGGCTCAAACTGATGTGTCTTTAAAGAGCACTGAGTTGATATTGCTGTGAAGTGGAATTTTACAAGTAAAGCTAAATTGTATTGCATGTAGTAACTCATGTTATACCCTCCATTTAAATGGCCATTATGTTGTCAATTCAATACATTTTATTTAAAATTTGATGCAAAATGCTCATATTATTATGTAGGAGTACAAATTTATGTTGATAAAATGTAAATATTATGCTTTATTTTAGATATGTAAACTTTAATTAATAAAGTGGACTGGATATTGGCAGAATGGCGCCATTAGTGAGTTAAGCTTTCGTTTGTGCCACAGTTAATTTAGTGAAATCACTAAAAAGAAAAATATTAAAACATATTTTCATCCTACATTTATTGTTTAAAATTATGTGTTGCAGACAAGTAAAAAATAGTTTATTTTACATGTGTTTGTCAAAATAGTTTTTTTAGAAGGGGAACAAATTATGTTTAAGCTGAAGTTCAATGAACACGACTAAACCTATACATAAACTGAGTGGATACTTATAAAGTAAAGTGTATATTTGTCACAAGAAAAGTTAGCCAAAAAAACTAAAGTCAATCTATCTTAAAATACAGCAGGGGTGCCCGCAATGTCTTTTGGTTTTGTATCAATGCTGCTGATCAGAATTGGGAAAATGTGATAGCAACCGTATTATAAGGTGCAGTTGGGCCCCACTGACCCATATAAATGAGCTGATAACCTGCTGATAATGTTAATTTAATCGGGCGATAACATCCGAATTGGTGATTTCAAATTTGTGGAAGTTCCATGTAAATCTGTTGGGTTAGTCAACACATGCAACGATTACAAAAACAGTTACCTAATGAGTCAGCATATGAAGGCAAGGGTCCATGACCATTTGTTAGACTGTTGATGCATTGGGAGTGAAAAGATGTTGGTTTACTTCTAGGATTGGGCATCGTTAGAATTCCGATTCCAGTTCCTCATTTGGATTCAGATTTTTTAAGAGGCAGTGTCAAAAAATTAGTAGCCACTTGGAGAAGTTTCTGATTTAATCATTCTGCAAAATGCATTCTTTAAATATTTAACAAATATATTTATATATTTATTCACAGTAATCAACATATTTCAACTTATATTTAACAACAAGGGGTGTTAGTTGTACATGCCTCCTTGCATGATATAATATTTTGCAAATGTTGTAGTGACACTTTTTTATGATTTTTACTAAAATGAATTTACAGTGAAGACTGCCTCCACACAATCCATGCTGGTGTAGTAACGTATAAACTTCCGGTGGATTCTTCGTCTTTGGTGTTCGGTGGCTTCATCTCTTCTGGTTGGCAAACTGGGTGTCAAAAATGAATGAAATGTTATTTGTGTTGGGATGAATGTTTTAACAGCCATCCATCCGCCAATCCATTTCCTATACTATTCTATATTATTCCAAACCAGGGTCATGGAAGTGCTTCTCCAACCAGTCGGTCACAGGGTCTAAGTTTAAGTTAATAATCTTCAACCCTGTGAGTGAAAGGAAAGAAAAGTGAAAATACTGTAAAAACCAGAGACATCTTACATGGAAGTACAGACAGTAGTGCGTCCTGTCATTTTGCTGTGAAGTGACACTTCCCCGTTGTGACTTTAACCTTTTATCTGGCGTATTCTAACAAAGCGTGGAGACTAAAGTAGGATTATTATAAGTAGCTTTAGCTTTCAAATAGTTCACTATTCAGAATATATGTTTACACGTCAACCTGTTGTTGATGTGGGCATTTCTACTTTATTCATCCTCCTCATTACTATTCAGGTTATATTTTTCTCAGAATGAATGGGGTCAGGTGAAAAATAAATCTGATCTGTTCTTACCAAAACATTTTCACTCATTTATGTCTAAAGTCCAATCATACAATGTAAGCATTAAGACTGACTTACAGTAGGTCAGGTCCAAACTGTGCCTTTCTATATGGAGTTTACATGTTGTCCCGGTGTTGGCATGGGTTCTCTCTGTTTACTCTGGCTTCCTCCCACTATCAAAAGACAGGCATGTTTGGTTTATTGGTCACTCTAAATTCTCCGTATGAATGAACGTGATTGGTTGTTTGCCCTTCCTTGTTGGGTCTGTGATACCTGTCCATGGTGCAGCAACAACTAACTCCTCCATGTTGGTATTATAATACTAGTGAGCTATGCATAAACCCCATTTTCTTTCTGACTCTGCACACCCACACTTTCTCATGCATCACTTCGTCTGAACAGACCTTGTCAAGGTTAAACTCAGGCATCTGTCACATTCTCTATTGCAATCCCCCCCCTCCCCCCCCCCCTCCCGCACACAGACACACACACACAAACAAACATTCTTCCACCTGGTTCCAGTCTTTTACAGATTAAGGCACTTGTTTTATAAGACACAGAATTAAACCTCCAGTGTCCTAAATATATAGGCCAATTCACTGGTCTTAATTTTGCAATTCCATCAACTGGGTGCTGCAAAGCCCTTCTTCTCCATCAAAACTATTAGCGGCATTGAAGCCTGGAGTATCATCAACAATGACAGGTAAATATTTAGGCTGTCTCACTGGAACAAATAAGCCAGCCAAGGTCAAATGGCTGTCTTCCAGCTCAGCTACATTGGTTGCAGAAGACAGTTTGTGCACAAACTTGGGCAACTATAAAATGAAGTCCCTACAAAAGGCTGGACTGCAGCAGGAAGTTGAGATAATGCAGCATTTAGAATATTAAGATAAAGAAATTATCTAGAGATGTGTTCCTTTGCACCATCGTTTCATAACATTTCCCGTCTCAGAAATAGTCATTGCATCAGGGGACCAAACAATTGTATCTTCGAACAGGAAAAAAAAGGTCAGGGGAGCCCATTTGCTGCTCAAGAAATCATAAAATCTTAAACAACAACCGTTTTTCAAATATGTCATTTATCACACAATCAGTCATACAGACGTTATGCTGCCAGAGGGAAAAAAAAAATCATAATTGGAGTTTTTATCTTTTCCATTATTTCCTCCCACAACCTCTGTCAACAACATCAAAATGCCTTTTGGAGTCACCGTAGAAAGTGCAGCACTGGGCCGAACCACAGTGGCCTTGGAGATAGGCTCCTCTGGATAAGAAGTAAGTGAGTTCTTTGCTTTTGTGTCAACAAGAGACTTCATGGCTTTGAAGTAATAAATCATAAAAAAAACTACTCTGTTCCTAAACATTTTTAGATAAGGGAGTTAGGAATCAAATCAATTTAAGTTTCTGTACACAACGTCCCAGAGTGGCCAGCAAACAGTTAGAGAATCAAAACCATCTAAGCATGAAGCCACTGTAAACGCATTAGTGTGAGGAAGTCAGAAACTGCTACAATATGAACAAACAGGAATCATCCAAGATCAAAATCAGGTCTCATAAATTGAAAGTTAAACAACGCCGAGACCTACAAAAAGTGACTGCTATGAAGAAAAATGTTTAAAAGGATGTACTATACAAAGCATAGTGCAGCAATGTTTCAATGCAAATGAAGATTTCCTATTAAGAGGAAATAATATGACAGAAATTAGCTGCTGGATACAAAAAATAGCAGATTGAAAAATAGTGCAAATTAATGTGTTGTTTACATATAAAATGTGGATTTCTTTAAAACATTTTATTGTTAAGAGAAGGAAGACTCAAGAAATTCAACAGCACCCTTTTCCAGCTTTCTTACCTAGTGTGTGTTTGCTGTTTTTATTTTTTTATATATATTGTTATTTGAGAAGGAATGAAATTATGCAGATTATAAACATTATTTGGCCAATACCTGATAAGCAATACTGATTATTTTTGTTCTTTATTTTCTCTTAAATGCATGGGCTACATATGTTTTATATACTGGTATATAAAAAGCTTTACACCACAATATTGTTGAAAAAATACAAATTTATATCAAAACTTTAAAACATGTTTAGAATAGTAGGTACAGGAAAATACTCTAAATGATCTATTTGTACAACATATGAAACTGGTTTCCTGCCCCTGGGGAATAGCAGAAAGCAGAAGGTTATACAACAATCTTTTTGACCTCCCACATGAACCTCAGATTTTTTTTTTTAACATACAAAATCTGACCTCAGCTTAAATATCTTTAAATCATTGTCACTCAACCCTGATCCTTGGGGGCCACTGGCCTGCTTGTTTTTTTAGAGGTCCATACATTAATACACGTTACTCAGATGAACGGCTCATTGGCAACTTGGAAAGAACTTGACGAGCAGTTCAGTTTATCAGCAACAGGTGTCCCGGAGTTGGAAAACGCTTACATGCATGGCAGGGTCTCTGATGGCCAGGACTGAGAAACACTGCTGTAAATGTATTCTAACAACATTTTTTGTGTGTGAAATACGTAGAATAATTATATATGTTAAAACAATTGTTGTTAAATGTTTTTAGCAACAATATATAAAAATTCCTTGACTGTTTTTTTGTGATTTTTATTAATATTGTCAGATTTTTAAAACTACAGGCAGCAGTAAAATCATTATGAACCGTGTGTATAATGCACATGCATGCAGATTAAAAGCACCACATCATTACCTGTGGCAAACTAGCCACTCTGCCCATAAGCATTTATTTATTAATCTATATTCCAAAGATCCCATTTTTAGTTATTGTAAATTGATTGGATGAAACCTGACCCCTGCCTGATGCTTGTATCCTGAGCAGCATCTTAAATTGCATAATTTAAACTGCTAAATGGAGTAGACTGTTCAACAATCACAGGTAATGTATGCCTAACTGGTCTAACAAAAATGAAATTCCAAATTTACCAGTCAATTTCCTGAAGTAATTAAAGTGACTGAAGAAAATAAAAGTTTTTTTTCTATGTACGCCTACAACTTTGGTCAGAGCAGAGCTGTCCTTAAGTATCTAATAAAATAAGCCATAAAATCTCATATCTCTCATAACAATGAGGATAGATAGATAGATCAGTATAAAACCAATATAGTCAACAAAAGACCTTTCTGTGATGTCAGCTCACAGATCACAGGGATCACTTGAGTTCCTTGATTATTGTTGTTTTAATGACCTGTATGAACACAGGTTATATTAAATTGGTTACTGTGAATCGTGTAATGGATGTGTTTTAATTGGGTTGCAATTGAACTAAATTACCTTAAATTACATTAACTAAGCATATCAAGACAAATGAATGGTATCACAAAAATAAATTTTATCAAAACTGAATAGATATATCGACAAACGCGGAGTGTCGGAGATATTATGGTTTTACCCCCGACTGTCCAGAGTCACCGCTGTATATTGTTAGTGTGAGCGGGATAACTCGAACAATTTTTACAATTGGATTTTGATACTCAGTATAGGTCACCAAGGGGACAATCTTGGTCAAATTTCATGATTGTGGGATTTATAGTTTCCCCACCAGGTGCGTTTTATTCATGAAAAAGCAGACTTTTGGCTGTTACAACTATTTCACTCATTGACCTCAAATCAAGTGCAAATAAAAGTTCATGACAGGATGCATCCTGTCCTGACATCATACTGGGCTGATTCAAAATTTCCACACAAGTTGGAGCCTTGTGACTGAACATGTCTGGCTTTATAGTATTGTATTGTGTCTATTTGAGGATTGGAGAATTGGAGGACTGGGGGCGTTTGGAGGTATACCCCTAGCTGTCGCTTCTGATGGCATAGGACATTTTTTTTGGTTGATTTCTGTAGACTAAGATATACCTGGTAGCTTTACAAAACAATCAAGTTTTGGGGAAGAAAAAAAATCCATCAGTGCCAATATTTCTGGTTGACATTGTTACATTTAACGGTACCCCTTGATCACAAAACTTTTGTCAATTTGGTTTAATTTAAAAGAGTAACCTTCACCATCATGGGCACCTTTTTTATTCTTATTATGCAATTGCTATGATAACATCTAGCAGTTGTATTATGTCTTAAGACATGGCCTCCATGCACATGGGTATGTTTTTGAGAAGATAAACACAAATCAAACAATAAAAGTGTCAGGTTTTTTTTTTCTAAATATATACTGTACATAATTATATCCCATTCACTGCATTGGCAATGTCCTCTATGAAACAAGAAAACAGCATCGAAGGGCAAGCCATAAACCCTCACTTTGAAATACTTCCCAAAAGTTTTTTTTTTTTTCATGTGCTTGGAGCAAAAGAAAAATCACATGTTGACTTCACTGGCTTTTATATGCTAAGCTCAACAGCCAATAAAATGGAAAAAAGTGGTTGTATTATATCAAGGTTCAATAATGGGATCCACAGCTGCATCACTGACATGCCTTTCCTCAAATCCTCTCTGCAACATGGTCTTTGAATTTGAAATGAAATTAATGTTTCAAAACCTGTGACGAGCTGCTTGACTCGACCCCCCCTTTCCAGCGACAGCCCATTCATCACTGAGTTAAGTGTCAGCGTTAAATTATCCCCGCTATTATGACAGCAACATTACTCATCAGGATTAGGGCTAGCCAAACAGAGGCTCCCCAGCTGCAGCCATCTCCTGCTTGGTATCGATCGCTGTTCCCTCCATTACCAACATAGAGGCTATCTGCATGACACCAGCACACTGCGCATGTTGATGATGCTCTTGTCTGCTGCTGGGATGCTTCTATCATCAGCTATGGAGAGAGAGAAGGAGGGAGCAAAACTCGGGAGAAAAGAGGAGATAAAGAGAGACTGTACGCAGAGACTCTCCAGAGAGTTCAGGTATAATGAAGTGCTGGATAGGTTTAATACGAACAACAGAAGGGGCCACTGCCGTAGTCAAGTGCTGTTAATATCTCCTCCATTCCTTAAGCAAATCAAGTTATCTTGCCCTGCCTGGGTTTCGATAAGGAGTGGATGAGGTCCGTTGAGAACAGCTTGATTTAGATGTTGTTTAAAGTGAATATCCAGATAGCTAAAACACATAACACTGTATGATCTGGATCTTCTTGTACGTCTGCTTGTTTTTTTACTCAGCGGAGTGTGCACTCAGACTGAAGAAGGGAGATAAAACTGCAATAGTGTGTCTACATAAATCCCTTATTTCTATGCCCTTGCCTTCCAATGCCTCAAACGTGCCACAAGACATTACTTAAATAAAGCCTGAAGGTGCAAACGCCACTGACGCTGTCCCCGTCCGTTCAATTTGAAACGCATCAAATCCTCTCTAATTCCACATTTCAGGCTTTTAAATTGCCATGTGCTCTGAAACGTAACCAAAGGCTTCAACTTTGTTTCAAGACTTTCCCCCCCTTCTTATTTTCTATTAATGTCAACTTTGCATTACTCTGAGAGGATGAGATAGGGGAGGGAATAGGGCCATTTTCTTTTTGTTGTAAATGTCCTCTGTGTGGTCACACAGGAGCATCCAAACGCATAGCAGACCTGAGGATTTTCAGCGCAGGCCAATTTTAGGAGGTGAAAGCTGACCTCTACAGGGACTTCCATGTGGCATGTGTCTCTCAAACAAGGAGAATCTCTCTGGATGTTTCTACTCAAGCGGGACAACAATGGACCACATGGACAGAGCAGCAACCTGGCTCATTTTGAAAGCTTCAGATGAATTTACCTACACCTGATCTGATTTTATAGCTTCAAGAAGCCATACTACTCTAAAAAATCTTAGCAAAGCTTGTGAGTGAGGAAATGTGAAATTACTCTTTTCTGTTCCACATATGAATATACATGACAATGAACTGCAAAACCTCCTCTATGTTTACTTAAAATTGTGAATCCGTTTAGGCTACCCCACAGTAGGGTGGGACACAGCCTTGGTATATAGATAGAAAGTGAATCCAAACTACCTGAATTAAATGTTTTCACAGCAGCATCGATTTGGATTATTTTACCTTCTACCTGCCTGTAGATAGGGAAAAGAGAAGAATAAAAGGTTAGAACCAGTCTCTGACTTTTTCAAATCTGTAGATGAATGATTAGTTTTTGAATCAGTGACTCAGCACGTTGATTAGTTTAGAATGGCATTTGACTACTGATACTAGTGAACAGTATTCTGCAAATAGTCCAATACATGTAATGCAGCTAATGCAGGAAAAAATTATACAATGAAGTAGTTTGATTAATATTTAAATTTAAATAATGATAATGATAATAATGATGCTTTATTGTGTTTTCCTCGACTAAGGAAAAAGCTCAACCACAGTTATGCCCATTAACTGTAACTTACAAAATATATCCAATATCACAATACAATCTGGAGACATTAGATATTTAGGTATAAATATAAAACCTTGATTAATAGAAATAACTACATTAAATTATGATCAACTCTTAAAAACAATAGAAAATTATCTTTCTCGATGGAGGTGCTTTCCCATATCACTTATGGGGAGAGTTGTTACTATTAAAAGGATGATTCTATCTAAAGTTAATTATCTGTTTTCAGTGATGACAAATATACCATCTCCAGGTTGGTTTAAGTCACTGGACTCCCACATATCTAAATTCTTTTGGGAAAACAAGCCATCTCGTATCAGTCTAAAAACATTACAACAGACTAAACACAGAGGTGGATTAGATCTGCCCAACAATAATCATTATTTCATATCTATAAAATAACAGGCTATAACATTCAGATAACAGGTTGCAATACATCTCCAAATGGCTTAAAACAAATTATCTAGATGATCCACGGCTAGATGTAGAGCAAGCAATGTGTGAGGATTTGATCATCTCTGACTTGCCATTCATCAGCTCAACCATTAAACAACAAAAGTATTTTATAAGTATTAACATCAGCTCCTCCTTAATGGCTTGGTGGGAATTTCTGAAACTAACTAAGTTTGCACTTATTCCATGTAAACTCACACCCATCTGGAACGACCCCGACATCCTGAAAAATAAAAAGATGATAAACTTTCCTCAATGGAAAATAAAGGAATAAAACAGTTAGAAAAAATCATAGAAAATGGAAACTTTTTATCATTTAATGTACTAACTTCGCAACATGAAATCGGCAACAGTAAACACTTAGAATACTACCAACTTAAATCTATCATGAGTAAAAAAATACACTCTTAATCAATTAAGCTTGCAGCTACCGATCAAAACAGAATTTTTAAATCTTAATGCACCAAAACTATTATCAAAAATATATAGATTATTATCTAACTTAGATTATTCCATTTGTCTCCCAATTTCAAAATGGAAAACAGATTTATCCAGAAACTTTAATGAAAGCAAATGGTTACATATATGTCTAAATACATTTAATATGACAAAAATTCAAATATACAATTAATTCAATTTAAAGTTTTGCACAGAACTCATTATACAGGACATAGGATGTTCAGGATGGGTCTGTCACAATCAAACATCTGTTCACATTGCACTGAGAACACGGTTGACAGCTATTTTCACGCCTTGTGGTCTTGTCCACCTGTTCACAAATTCTGGCTTTATGTATGTAAAGATTTATCACAGTGGTTTAAATGTAATATCCCTGCAAGCCCCACAATGTCCCTACTGGGTGATTTGAGGGAAATTACCACCATGTTGGTCTCTTCAAACTTAATCCTCACTATCTTATGTATCGCAAAGAAAACTATCCTTTTAAATTGGAAAACTAAACAGAATCTTTGCACCCAGCAGTTTAGAAATCTTGTATTAGAAGACATCAGTATTGAGACAATGTCTGCCTCTTCAAAGGACCAATTAGCTGAATTTCACTCCATCTGGTCCCCTGTAGCTCCATCACTTAGTCCTGGTGGAGCAATGTGACCTCCTTGCTCTGGGGTTTGGGGGTTGGTTTGGGGTCCACCGGGGCTGTGGGCGCATGGCAGTTGTCTGGATGGGGTCTTGGCTGCCTTGCTACTGGGACGGCTCTGTGTCTAGTCCAGGTGGTGGAGCAGTGGACGGGTCGGTGGTTGGTGCTGCCCTCTAGCGCAGGGCAGGGCTGCTGGTGACGGGCTGGGCGGTTGTCATCAGGCCTGTGGCGGGTGGCCGGTGGAGGCCGTTGGGGATCCTGCTGGGCTTGCTGTGTGTGTGTATGTATGTGTGTGTGGGGGGGAGGGGCGGAGGGGGGATCTTTTGGCCCTCTTGTCCCATTGCTTGCCGAGGGGTGCCCACGAGGGGAGGGTCAGGATGTATGGAGGGAGAGGAGGGATGTGTGGGTTAATGGGAGTTAATGGAAGTGCGTGCCATTGTGTTTTTTTTCGGCGGGAGATGGGTAGTATGGGAGGGTGGAGAGAATGAGGGAATAATAAGAGGGACACAGGGTGGAGAGGGGAGGAGGTGTTGGTGTGGATAAGTCACTGTACGTGTGTGGGTGTGACTGTGTGTGTGGGGGTGTGTTTGGAGCTATGGATGGGGGCACTGCGTGTGAGC
>JBAMHX010000007.1:23051260-23062965 GCA_037177515.1 Pseudomugil tenellus | reverse complement strand
GTGGGGGGAAGAGAGGGTCCTGCAAAAACCACCCACTGCTGTCACAGTTTATTCAACTATGATAAACATAAACATCTAAATATACAAAATCTTCTTCCTTTTCCCTTCAGGCTTATCTGACTCTTTTCTTATACCTGCTGTGACAGCTCTGCATGTTGCTGTCATTGTCCAGCACGCAGTATTTTCACGTTTGGTAGAAACAGCTACACATCAATTTGATATGAGGCATGAACAAGTCTCCGACATGCTTAGGTATTGGTTGTAATAATACAGTATTTAAAGCTTGAAGGAAATTGAAAGCCGTCATCATAGAATCCCTGAATAAATGATTTCATTTATTCTATGAGTATAAGAAAAATCACTCCTTAACCTTAATGTGGTGGGAAATCTGTCTACTACTACTGCCTACTGACAAGTTAGATTGAAACTGAAGGTTAGGAAATTGTTTTTTGTTTTGTTCTTGAAACCTTGGCTGTTTTTCACCTTCATGTTCATTCCAACACATGTGGCATGGTGCAGATAAATAATTATTCATAAAACTGAAACGCAATGCATTTCTGAACGATGAGCTTCACGGTCTGCAAACTTTTCTGCCAGAACAACTCCAAACCTGCACTCCGTAGTATCATGACACCTGAGTAAATAGTTTCTATTAGCAAATTTAGTAAGTAGGAAACTTAAGAATGGTAATATTTTAAATACAATTTCTGATTTGCAGCTGTGGTCCAACATAAATAAGATTATAATTTATAAGCACAAAATGTCAATTTCAGCCTTTGGAACAGTTTTTGTCGTCTCCACTTTCTTGTCTCCAACGTTTACACATGTAGCGGCACAAGGTACAAAGCGAAGGCTGAAAGTTCGACCTGCTGCTGAAGCCTGTAAATGACAAAAAAAACCAACCTATACATTAGTATTAGCCTTACAAAATGATTCACAATGTTTATTGTGTCTATAGATGATTTGATTTTTTACTTGTAAACAATCCAGTTGTGTATTACTGGAGTTATCCTCCTGTCCATCTTCCATTGTTGTCTCATCTTAGATGGTGCAGATGTTCTCTCACTGCGTACTTGGCTCGGCAGACGACATGGACTTGGACGAGTTGCTTGCTACCAAATTGGTGACCTTCATGATGGAGCACCACAATGCCATCTTCCAAGTAAATGCCAAACTACGGCGCCAGGTCGAGGAGCATCTGTCACACCTCAAAAGAGCTCAGGTCAGTGCATCTACAGCTGCAACAATGAGTTGATGAAGTGATAGCAGGGACAGCATGGAAATGCACAGAACGTTTTTCATCTTATCAGTCAAAAAGCAAATTAAACGCCATATTATGTTTCTGTCTTTGATGCAGTGTGGTGATAAACTCATCTCAGGCGATGTGGTTTTGCCTGACCTTGGTTTGGTTATGTAGGACAGTTTGTTGATACTCCCATGTGCAGATGAGAACATCATTTACTCCACCTCCATCAGTTTGTGGACTTGTTGTTTTCTAATCAACACTAGTATCAGTCTGTCAGACACACAGTCAGGATTGTTTACTGGTTTCAAAGTAGATCTGCCATCAAATCCAGTAAAGTAAGATAGATTAGATCATTTTAAATAAATGATCATCCTCATATTTTTCTTGCTGTCAAATTTTTTACTTCTGTTTTTCCTTATAGATGCTTTAAATTAATTAGTCAATCCTGAACATTCAGACATCTGTCTTTACCTTTTACGACATCCAGAATATATTAATTCAGTGAATCCACACAGATGAACAGCTAATATATTTGATCTAAGAAGAAAAAGCTCAGCATAAATAGTCAATTAACATGTATTTTCAGTATAACGTTGCAGCTGACAGTTTGTGGACTTACAAGTCCTCATCCATGTGGCTTAAAAATCGTTGAAGGCACATTTAATGGTCGCTAGTTTTCACAACGTCCACTAAAAACCACGTAAACATTGATGTGTGAGACTGAAACAGGCAGCAACACATCAAAACCTGTACTTCAAATTTTTCAGCAGCTTTAAGTTATTAACTAGTTTTTTCTTTATCGCAGTAAATATGTTTCCTTTCAGCATGTTTCAAACCCCAAAGGGGCAGACAAAGCCAAGGTAATGTCACATGTCTTTTCAAACTTTTTTTTCCATTAACCACAATTACCTTTGTTCTGTTGCATCAGCTGCAGTCTTGACACTAATGATGCAGAACATACATCTGGCAAATGTAATAATTCCAAGTCTTACAATATGTACAATAAACAGTTTAGTAACGGATAACTATTTACTCTATGAAGTTTTGGTGGAGTATCGTGTCCTAAGCATATGAAGACATCAAACTGTTTCAGAGTGTTTTAGAATAAGAGCTTTTTTGTCTCCTGCTGTGGCAGCTGAGTTCGCTAGGTCTGCATGAGTACATGAGTCTCATCTGTGCAATGCATGTCAGGCTTTTTTATAATTCTTTCCTACAAAGTTAAAATTTTCACAGCTCTCTAGAGTTGGAGGGCTCTAATGACAGCTTAAAGACTCCAAGTTATGAAAAGCTATGGGTTTTTCCTTCAAGTGTGGTTGCTTTCATTCACACTGCCACTGTGTTACTAGTGTATGAATGATCAGTGTCGCTAGATCACTTCATCCAATGGAACTGGTAAGAAAGATTTTTACAACAAAAAGAAAAGCAGCTTTTGCGTTTCCAGGACAACAACAGAAGTGTGTATTATTATCTAAGTTTGTACTGAGGTAAAAGAAAACATCATTTGCAGACCGGCTCTTTTCATGAGTCATAGTGTGTGTCTGTGTGAAGACAGTCATCCTCAAAATGAGATGCACACCTGCATCTGTACCTAGAACTAGGGTTACATCCAGTAGAAACAGTTTTCATTGATAAGAATGTCCACTTGTCCACACAATAGTGAGATTAAGGGTCTAAAGGTTTGTTATACATGGACTCATAGCACAGCTTCAGTTTTCCATTCAGGGACTCAGTTGTGTTGGACTTACACAGAATATAGACATTTCTAAGAGATATTCAATTCAGCTTTATTTGTATAGCGCCATTTCACGACAATGTTGTCTCAAGGCGCTTCAAAGAGATCGGCCAATTCATAAAAATAGCAGAGTCAGAAAATTTTATTGGTCCCAAAGGGCAATTCATTTGTACCATTTAACGAGTAGTTTACACACAACTAAACACATACACAAATGCATTTAGTGTGTCAGACCAGTTCTGTTAAAAAGTAATAAATAAATAAATGTACTATAAAACACAATTTTCCTATTCAGATATTTAATTGCAGAGGGCACAAATAAGTTTGAAAAACAATAGTTTTTTGTGCCGGTGCACTAAAACGACACCCTGAAGGCATCAGGACAAAATCAGGAGTCAGATTATGCTGCGGCTGACCCGTGATACATTTACAGCAAGATTTAATTGAATCTTGACTTTGATCCAATCTTCCATCCTGAGCATGTATGAGGTGAGAGTGGGAAGGAAAACTCCCATTTAACAGGAAGGCAAAACCTCCAGCAGAACCCGGCTCAGGTAGGGCAGCCATCTGTCTCAACTGGGTGGGGTCGGAGAAGACAGGAAAGACAGATCAATATACAGCTGTTATCCAGGAAGAACTGCAGAAAAATGAGAAATGGGTTAATAAGGGCAGAACCATCCTATGCATAGAATATAAACAGCAGCGAAAATAACAGGAAGTGTTCAACATATCATGGGATGTCCCCTATGGCTATGTAACTAGTGGACAACTAGATTATTCTCAACTATAAGATTGATAACCGAAGGCTCTTCTTCCTATCGTTTTCTTAGAGACTGGGGACCACAAGTAGGTATTGTTCCTGGTCTTTTGATCAGCTTTATTTAATGATGTAAATGCAACTAGAAATGTAAACCCTCTAAGTTTAATAACCGCATTTCATATTTAAAATAAACAAAAATGCTGAAAACCAAAAGTAAAAAAAGGAAGTAAAACCTGAACTGAATTCTTCAAGCAGCTCGTTGAACATTTGATCTCTGGAAAACCAGAACAAGGATGATTTTTTTATTGGTGTTTATTGTTTTTTTTATTGTTTTATTGGGATCCCCATTAGCTGCCCATTTAATGGCTGCTAGTCTTCCTGGGGTCCCTGTGTTCCTGTGTGGTGGAAAACCGTAGGAAAAGACATGGAAGCTCTCATTCATGATTGATAGACCAGCTGCCAAAACACAAAGCAGAAAAAATTAATGAAAACCCTTAAATAGGGAACACAAATATACCAGCAAGTAGTTGTTTGTTGCTGTATGAAATTGAAACGTTTTATATTTGACCTCAAAGCTGTGTTTTTGTAACCTATTTGTTCTTAAACTTAAAAGAAGTATAATTATGAAAATCTCCTGATTCTATTTGTATAAAAACATTAATTCACATTTTCTTCTGACTTCCATCAGATCAAATATGCAGGTTCTGATACAGACTTCAGCGCATCGCCAGCCTTTTTTAAACATATCAACAGGGTGGAGTCTGAGCAGCAGAAGGTAATAGGTACCCAGACTCCGTTGCAGCAGTTGTTGGAAGGTCTGATTGCCGATGAAGAACTCCCTGTTAAAGACAAACGAAAAAGGCTCAAACAGGTAGGCTTGTGCAAGTTCAAATTCATATCAAGCAAAAACTGTGAGCATTAAAATGGTCTTTGTGTCTTTGGAAGCATGTTATCACATGTCTACTTTAAGTCTTTAATAAAAACCACAAAGTTAATGCCAAGAAAAAAAGATGCAAATTGATTTCAGCAGAACTAAATATACTAATGGATGTCATATGTACAAGATGAGATGCTGTAGAAAATGCTGATGCGGTCAGATTGCTGCTGAGTGCCGTGGAAACAGCAGGTCAGCTGCATCTCCTTTGTGGAGGTAAATAATTTGTATTTTAGGCAATCAATAAGGGGCAAGAATTGAAATAATGTTGTACGTCATTTCCATGAAAAAAAAGAAACAATTCAAATTGATCCCAAATCCCAGAATTTACAGCATGCATCTGTTTTTCTTGACAGGAAATGTTTGGTCCATATTCTGTACTGTTTATTCCAATATGGAGCATATTAGCTGGAGAGGCATGGTTACATTTTTGCCTGCATTTATCTATGTGTTTGTGTAAGTTGCTAACAGATAAACTAGAGGCTGGATTTTTGTGATATGCATATGTGTGTGTGTGTGTGTGTGTGTGTGTGTGTGTGTATGTATACATGTGTGTATATGGGAGTGGGAGTGATCCGGAAATTGTGGACACAGGAACTCTTGTAAGGATTTGCCACAATATGGGACGTTTGGGCAAATGTCAAACTTCAGTTAACATTTGTCTCAGCTTATGATCCATATTGTGAGTTATGCACAGAGTTCTTGGCAAAATATTGGATTTTTAGTTCAGGTATAGACTTTTAGATGCATTCAGTCCTCAATCATATATTTAGCAATGTAAAGTTGTCTGAGTCCACATTGTATAGAGCTTCAGTGTGAAGGGATTTGCAGCAAATGTAGGACTGAAATGTGAAAGTTTGCTCAACATTTAAACATAAAAATTTGAAATACTGACCAACTATTAAGATGACATGTCTGGATTATTTGATGATCCAGCATTTGTGCAGTCATGCATATTTAGATCTGTTTCATCCACTTTCAATACTTCTGTCTGAAAACATTCAAATGTTTCAGTTTAATTCTAATGTCTGGTACATATTTGAGATGGGAATTATGGGAAATAAAAGCACTGGTGATTTGATCCAAAGTGAACAGAAACTTATTTGGGGCTGCTTATCGTTTAGCTCAAATTGCCATGGTAACCTAGCCATGTTATTTGCAGCTCAATAATTTTCTAAGCCATTAATCCTTTTTCAAACCCTCTCCTCTGGTGATGCAGTATGTACACAGAAGCTAACTTTATGTTGCTTTGGCAGCACAACAAAAGCTTCTAGTGAATTGGGTGTTAATGATGCATATTATCAATAGATGAAGCCATTACATTCAGTCTGTTGAAATGTGGAACAGGCGTTGACCCTTACTGTGCAAAGCACCTTTTTCATTTAGAAATGTACTGTACTAATGTATTTTTTATACATTGAAATATTGATATTGAATAAAATTGGCGCAGGCTATTAATTTATAGTATTGTGATGCTTTTGGTCAGAAAACATAGTTCTCTTTCATAATATTTCGCTCAATGTCTCACAATGGGATGCACGCATCTGTGCAGCCCTCAGCAGCAATAATCTCATTACGCCAATGCTGATTGGCTGGTGAATGTGTCCGTCTGCATCAAGTAGTGCACCTGCCTCATTCAAACACCTCTTCTCACTCGGAGCATTTCTCACGTCCAGGGCTAGCTAGCTTAACTGTCCACAGACCAACCTTGTATTAGCTTCAGTCACCGGGCACTACCTAGCCTTGGGCATTACTCCAGGTCACACCAGACCTTCTGCAGTGCTTCCCCGCCCTCCACGGCCTTGTCTGCACTAAGCTCTAAGCACCACCACGGGTTCTCACCAACCGAGCGCTAGCACACCAGCTGCTCTCGATTATCCACAGTTAGCACACCCGCTAACCGCCTCAACTCCCAGCATCCTCTCCAGCTTGCTAGGAATGCAGGCTAAAAATCCTCACACCAGAGGACTAGGAGACAATGAGGCCCATTCCTGTCGCTGCGGAAATAAGATATCGAGCAGAGACCCACACCAGGTCTGCTCGAGCTGCCTGGGGCTGAAACACGCCCAGCAGGCTGTCGATGTCCTCGGCTCGTGTCCTCGGCTCGTGTCCACACTGCGCTGTGTTCACCTTAAAAGGTCTCCGCAGACGACTAGCCTGCCAAATGATCCCTACCTCCCCTCCACTGATGCTGCCGTCGAACAAGAGGAGGAGAACGGGGCGGCTGCCGGCGAAATACCGGAGGCTAGCATCAGCTGGGGTTCCCAGCTCGACCTAGCCACATATTCCCTACACGAGGAAGACGTCCTGGAGCTAGACTGTGGGGAAGAGGAGGATGTCGCTCCTAATCTCCTCATATCAGAGGATGAAGAGGAAGATGACATCTTCGTCACTCCGGTCCGGGCTGCACAGCCCACTCCTTCTGTCACCTTTCGGGATGGAGGCGAGAGCAGCACACCATCTTCTCCCTTCCTCAGCTCGGACATGCTCGACGTGTGCAAACACGCTGCAGTCCAGTTGGCCATCCCCTAGCTGAGACCACCAGGTCCAGCTACGAAGGGAAGAAATTGCCTGCAACCAAGAGTGTGACAAAACAACTCCCTGTATTCCTAGAGCTACTGGATGAGGTGGCGCGTTCGTGGAAAGACCGCCCCCAAAGTAGCAGGATCATTTTCAGTCAGCCCTGACTGAAAAGGCGTACAAGGCATCTGCTCTGTCGGCCATAGCGCTAAATGTCCGCTCCGTGCTTACAGCTTATCAGGCTAAGCTGTGCAAGGATTTTGCGCAGACACACAACCCTGCAGCTTGGGAGGAGATACCGGTCATTATAGACCTTTGTCTCCGCATCCAACGCTGAGTGGTTCAGGCCACTGAAAGAGCGCTGGGAACTATGGTGCTGCAGGAACATGCACGGTGGCTCAACCAAACCAACCTGTCAGACAGGGGAAAGGACGAATTCCTGGACATGCCCATTGTCCCGGAGGGGAATTTCTGCTCCGCTTTCGCTTCAATACAACGGAGATGTGAAGCCAAAAAGAAGGAAGACGAAGCGCTCCAGCTTTGCATCCCTCGGAAGCACCCTGCTCCTTCCCCACCAACGCAGCGGAGGACTTCTACATCTGCTGCCCCCCAGGTTTTCCAGTTTAAAGTAACTAAACAGCTGTGCAGATTATCCTGTGCAGGGATGCTTGGCGCCGCCCTGGAGCCATTTCACTGCTCTGCCACGAGAGGGTACCACGGGAAGGTCCTCGTTTGTTGGAGGAGCTGCAGTACGTGTCCCCTCTCTCCCTGAGGAGGGAGAGGTGGGTCACTCACGCAGCTCCACCCTGGGTCTTACGGACGATTTTAAGGGAATACAGGTTGCAGTTTGCCACCGTTCCCCCGCGATTCGCCGGCATTGTTCACTCCCAGGCTCTAGGGGATTCCGCTCTGGTTTTAAGGGAGGAAATCGCCTCCCTGCTAAAGAAAGGAGCGATCTTTGCCGTACCTCCCGCACAGTGTCAGTCAGTGTCAGTCTGGTTCCCAAACGGGGAGGAAACGAAATTCGCCCGATCCTGGATCTGCATGCTCTAAAAAATGTTTGAGGATCTCTGGATTGTGCATCCAGAGATCCTGGAACAGATTTGGCTCCGCTACGGTCGAGCCACGGTGGATCTGTTCGCATCCAGGGAAAACGTGCGGTGCAGGATGTTTTATTCTCTGCACAGCATGGACGCTCCTCTGGGCGTAGACGCACTAGCGCACGGCTGGTCATCCAGTCTTCTTTACGCGTTCCCACCCCTATCCCTGATACCTCCCACTCTGTCCAGAGTAAGGGAGCATGGTCACGAACTGATATCAATAGCTCCACATTGGCCTGCAATGCACTGGATGGCGATATATGGATGAGATATATTAGTTACTGCTTGCGCAGCCGTGGCAGCTTCCGCTACGCAAGGACCTGCTGGTGCAGGGGGGAGGGACGGTCTTCCATCCACACCCGGAACGCCTGGCGCTGTGGGCTTGGCCCCTGAGTGGCACAACCTGTCAGCTGTGGGGCTCCCACAGCAGGTGATATCCACCATACAAAGGGTTCGGGCCCCCTCTACTTTTGTCTTTGTATGACTGTAAGTGGACAGTGTTTGAGGAATGGTTTCACAGTTGTGGCCACATTCCTTTTCACTGCTCTGTAGGAGTGATTCTGTCATTCTCACAGTACAATTAAGGTGTACTTGGCAGCTATTGCTGCTTGTCACGTGGGGTTTGGGAAACTAACAGCGAGCCAGCACCCGCTGGTCTGCCGCTTTATGAAAGGAGCACGCAGACTTTTTCCTGCGTCCAGACCATCTGTACCACCATGGGATCTGGCTGTGGTCCTAGAGAGGCTTAAGCCCCCCCCCCCTCCTGAACCACTGGAGGAGTTGGATTTTAAGCACTTGTCCTTTAAGACGGTGCTGTTACTGGCTTTTTTTTTTTACATCCCCATGTTTTCAGTTCATCTTTCATGCACTCAGATTTTCCCAGGAGATGTGAGGATGGTTTTGAAGCCCAACCCCGCCTTTGTGGGGTGGTGGGCTCATGTTCTCCTATAGATCTGACTGGCTTTGGTTCCTCATCAGAGGAACCGCGGTCACATACACTATGTCCAGTTCATGCTGTGCACATCTACAGGGATAAGACTAAGCGTTTCAGGAGGGGCGACCAGTTATTCGTGTCTTGGGCTAATCGTCACAGAGGTAAACCAATCACTAAACAGTACCTTTTACACTGGGTGGTTGAGGCTATCACACTGGCCTACACCAGTCAGGGTTTGCAACAACCCAAGGGCCTGCGGACACACTCTACTTGGGGCCTGGCGACATCTTGGGCCCTGTTCAGGGGAGTTTCTGTTCAGGACATCTCTGCGGCGGCGAGTTGGTCCTCTCCCCTCACTTTTTGTCCGTTTCTATATGCTGGACGTGTCCGCCTCGTGCGTGGCACGTGCAGTTCTGATGTCCTAATTGGTACACAGATAGTTTTCCTGTAGGTTGGTGGACGCTAGATAAGCTTGTCTGGCAATACGGGAGCTACCGCATCCCATAGTGAGACATTGAGCGAAATATTATGAAAGAGAACTTTAGGTTATTTACATGACCCCCGGTTCTCTGAGTAATATGAGTGAGATGTCTCACCAGACAGCCCTTCTTGC
Organism: Pseudomugil tenellus; assembly: GCA_037177515.1. Lineage (NCBI taxonomy): Eukaryota > Metazoa > Chordata > Actinopteri > Atheriniformes > Pseudomugilidae > Pseudomugil > Pseudomugil tenellus. The sequence continues at coordinate 23,053,126 of JBAMHX010000007.1, read as the reverse complement.
TTGGGCGAGTGAGAAGAGGTGCTTATCTTGAATGAGTCAGGTGCCGTCCGCATGGGCCACTTAAGGAGGGTGGCACTACTTGATGCGGACGGAAACGTTCACCAGCCAATTAGGATTGGCCCAATGAGATTATTGCTTCTTAGGGCTCCACAGAGGCCTGTATCCCATAGTGAGACATCTCACTCATATTACTCAGAGAACCAGGGTTATGTAAATAACCTAAAATTTTATATTGGCTGAATTAACTAGTAGTCTACTCTTAATCTTAGTCGTCAAACAATTCACACAGTTGTGTTTTTGGTGTATGTGTACTATGTTTTTTTGTTATAATATTTTCCCTGCTTCTCAGTTCCAGAAATCCTACCCAGAGGTGTACCACAATAGATTTCCCACTGAGGAAAGCAAAGCTGCTGTCATACCAGATAAAGCTCCACGCCTCAAGCCTCATCTCATGCTTCTCAGCCTCAAGAAACCTTTCCAGCCTTTTCAAAGAAGCTGGAGTTTCAGGGCCTGATCTGTTACAGCTGATGCATTTACTGCGCAATATGACACACGCATCTCAACCTCAGCATCATGAGACAAGGACTATGTGACTACAATGGCAATATGGACACAATTGGGGTACTCTTTAATAACCACTACAGTTTTTTATGAGTGGCTCTTTTAAACCTGGTGAAGTTAAAAGCCCAGTTGACTGAAATCAGATGAAAACATTAAGATGTTCATTCAGATAACTTTGATTCTTGGGCATTATTATTATCATTATTATAATATCTAACTAATATAAATCGTGGATGCCACAAGGATTTAATGGCCCTTTATAATAGTGTTCCTTTTATTCTATATCTTAAACTTGAATGCCAGGAATTAATGATCCACTAACAGTAAAGACTCACTAATATGTCTTAAAATGAAAATCTGACATGTTTTCATGTGTTTGTACTACTTTTTTATGTACTAAGTCCAAAAAGCAGGATTTAGAGCTAAACTGAATGAAAAACATTTCGAAAGTATTATCATGCTACTTGATGTTCATATAATAGTTGTTTAATGTTGATCGTAAACATATGATGTTCCTACCAGACTGCTGATTTTGTTACACTGTGTTAAACTTATTTAAATGTAATTTCTTTAAGTTTTATTTGGCTTTAGATGATATTGTTTCATTAACTTGACCTAATAATGCAAACATGCATTTATTTTTTAAAATATTTAGTCAAATTGTTATGATGTTCATTGTTCAATTATATTTTTTTAATAAAAAAAAATACTAAGTACTAAGCATCCATAAACATATCAAGGGTTTACAGAGGAAGGAAATAGACTACCAGTCCAAACTGTGCTCAATACTGTGCATATGACATTGCTGCATTAATGTCAAACTTGTGTAAAACTAGATCATAAATCCATGTGCAACAACGATTATAATTGCAGAGTTTAAAAGTAAGTGATGTGATCTTTCCCATCCTTTTCCTTCCAAACCCATTACTTGAAGAGCCCTACACTATCTGCACTGCTGCAGCAACTTATTTCATGATTTTACTTGCTGGTTTTATTCTGTTTATCAGAATTATTTCCTTCTGTACATGTTTCTTCTTTTCTTTGTGTTTAATGTAGCCACCAGTGTAGTCCATCCATCTGCTGTCCAACTATGTCGATCAGACTGTAATTTACTTAATGTGGTACTTAAAAAGTTTTATTTTTATAAGTGTTGATATTTTTCTGTGGATGATCATTAATAGTCTCTAATGCTGGAATAACTGTTAAGCTTGTTACATACTCCACGATAAAGCGAGAAATGTGTTCTTGTTCTTGAGGTCGCAAGAACAAAAAAAAGAGTTCTTGTTCGGCATGGCATTTATACTC
>JBAMHX010000007.1:23021927-23046644 GCA_037177515.1 Pseudomugil tenellus | reverse complement strand
CCCCCTAACTTCTTTCTCCTTCGTACATGTAAGTGAACAAGAAAAATAAAATATAAAAGCAAAAACCATCTGGCTTCATACTGATGTTGATGTTAGGAAACAATATAACGTTTGGATTCACCCACACCATGAGGGTGTCAGACCCCCGGCCCCATAAGCAGGCAGGGGTAATCACAAAGGCAAAATCCCCGGGCAGCACCCCCAGCATTGAGGATCAACAGGAGCGGATAATATAAAAATTAAATGCGACCAAATCAGAATAAATAACCGTAGGACACAATAAGAACAAATTAGAGCAACAATTATAAAACTACATATAGAAGACTTCATGAAATGTTCTAAAAGTGTGTGTGTGTGTTGGAGGGGACTTAAATTAAAAGAAAAATATATTATATAATATAGCAAAATATTTTAAATTAAAATAAAATTCATTCAAAATTCTACGCTAAAAAGCCTGTTTTTAAAACCACCAACTTTGAGACCCTGGGGTTTTCTGGCAAGCTGTTCCAGTCCAGCCCATAATAACCGAATGAAGCCCCACTATATGTTTTAGTTCTGATCTTAGGAACAACTAAAATGTTAGTACCAGAAAATCTCAGGGTCCATGAGAGCTTATATTTGAAAAGAAGGTCAGATAAATAAGAAGGTTCATCATTAGGGCATGATGTTTATGTTTTTATATACATATATATATATATATTCACATACATAAAAAACATACTCCACAAGTGTGATGGGTGGTTGTCAAAAGGGTTCATCAGGTGGCAACCTCAACAATATTTTTACAACACAGGTTCATACAAACACTATACTATACAAGAACAATACATTTCAACAATTAAAAAGTTAGTATCAAGCTTAATAGGACAGTCCATGCTGCGACGATGGCGGATTATTCCATATCTTGGGTCTTCTTTATAAAACATTAACTGAGATTGAGTAGTGTGTGCAAAAAGTGCCTTGATGTGACAACTACTTCGAGTTGAGTGCTTATTAAAGTCATTGTTAAAGAAAAATATATTATTTGGGCGATAGATTTTTAGTAGAGTTGTAAACAAACTGACCAGTTGAGACACTGAGATGAGTGTCTACAATCAACAGAGAGTATGAATCTCAAGGCTTGCTTTTGAAGATGAAGAATAGACTCAAGTTTACTTTTGTGGATGCTAGCCCAAGCTATATTACATTGGTTGGCGAGTTATCTTTTTCCTTTCAGGTCTTAATCTTTACTGATTATCAACTGCAGTTCTATCAGATCCAGAGAATTGTTTTTTCAGCTTTCTTTAAACATTAATTAATAAACACCACGGTTGAATTAATTTATGTTTAATTCCTCACACAGCTTTATATTCCTTTATCATAGAAATTCCTGTTAATCATCATATTTATCAATTCTTGGTTTATGCTTGTTTTCTCCTGTTTGTTTGGTGTTCTCCTTTTTCTCTTATTCTATTACACATATTTTATTCCCTGTAAAGACTTTAGCTTACATTAAGAAATATTCACATTTATTTAACGTGGTCTGTGTGATTTCTTTGGCTTGAGATCTACATCAGTTCAAACAAGAATTTAAATAATGCTGTCTAAGAGTGATTGAATTAACTAATTAATTATTCATTCATTCATTCATTCATTCATTCATTCATTCCTTTATGAGTTATAAACTCATATATGATATCATAACATCCCTTTATGCCTATAGATTAAGACAGTAAGCTAGAAAATAAAAGGTGGTGCTCTTGTACATATGTATTAGTTACTGATGCAAATATTTTTAGGATACTGAGTGGTTCACTGTATTGTATAATTATCAATGATAGTAATAATATGAAAAGAAAAAAGGATATTTAAACCCATCTCTGTCTCTGAAACTACAGCTGACACTGCACAGGTTTAAATTCTTTGCAGCCTGGAAGCCATATCACACCCCCCCTCCCCTCAACAGCAGTTGTGTCACCAATAAAGATATATTTCCCTATAGAGCTGCTCAAATTTCATAAATCCACTGTCTGATTACACACATTGGGGGATAAATAAAAGTATAATCTGGGAAAAAAAATTGAACAGATTTCAGGAGGCCCGGCTGCTGATTCACTGGGATTTTTACAAAGTTATCTATGATGAATGGTCCTGAAAAAAGAAAATCTCCAGCCGGCAGCAGACCAACCCGTTTTTGTACCAACCCGTTGATGCTAGAGGACAATGGGCAGACTGGTCTCAGATTATACAAAAGCAACATCAAATCAAAATAGGATTACTGGTCATGTTGTTATAGAGCCAGCGACATGTTTCTGTTTTTGTTTCATCTTCATTGTTATTTAGCGACCTTAACCTCTGGACATGTTTTTTGAGATAACTGCTTTAAAGCCTCAGCCAGGAGGAATTGCTCCACAACAATAAAGATATACATATTATTGGTATCTTTGGGGACCAGAAAGGACCAGTAGGGACCTAGAGAATGTATTCCTGTTGTCAAATATTGTGTCTGTGCCTGAATAACAATAAAACAGAGGAGTGGATATTATTTCTATCCTATCCTGTCTTTTCCCCCCATTTAGGATACCACCATGCTAACAGTTATGTACATATGTTATTCATCATCTTCAGCAGAAATCTCATTTCTAAACATTATGTTTGCACCAAAGAGCTTTCAGCCCATAAGGAACCTGTTATCCATCACTGCAGTCATTGCAGCCATGGGACCCTCCACTTTCCTTATTTCTAACCATTTCTCAGCTTTTATTTAAGCACAATTTATGGCTTCTTTGTTTTATTTCTTTTATTTTATAGCAAGTTTTATCACATGTAAACCCAAAGCAGAAGAAAACAAACATATAACATATAACATGAACACAGACAAGCAGAAGCACATGCAGGCACATAGACAGACACGTATACGCACAAACATGCAAACAAAACAAAAAAGTATTCAAAATGACTTGCAGCAGAATTTAAATCAAACAATAAAAGACAAGCTTGCGAAAACAAAAAAATTATGACTTGAGTCTTGAATGTACGCACAGTTTTTGCAGACCAGCAAGCATTTTATTCCAGCCACACAGTTCACAGTAAATGAAAGCACTTGGATTTCAATCCTGGGAGCAACCCAGCTCCAGTCTGAGAAAACTGGTTGGGATATAAACCCTGATCGAGTGAAAGATGTACTGAAGCACTATGGTGTTAAGTGCTTGGACTATTGCGAGGTTTTGACAAGGTGATTCTGTGAAGAGGCTTCAGAACTAGACTGATATATCCAAATTTCCGTGTGTGTAAGAACTCTGGCTTCTGCATAAGAAATGAATTTAAGTTCCTCTTTCTACTTGATAACAAATAAACTGCTACTCAAATCTAACCTGTTATGAATGCATGAACCACTTTCTCAGGCTCAGTTTGCAAAGAGAAAATGTTAACTTTTATTATATTTTTCAAGTGCCTAAGATAAAAAACAGACTAATTCCCTCTTCTCTATCCTCTTTGTGCTGTCTTATTTCTTCCCTCGCAACAATGTGAGAAAGACAGGTGGAAGACATGTGAAGTTGGTATTACCTAGCACTCAGACAGTAAATCTAAGGTTGAATTGCATCATCTTTTACACATCAGTACACTATTACAAGCTTTAATTTCTGTAAGGATCCAACAATGATACATCATGCTATTTAAAGGAGTCCTATTATAATTCATCATTCATCTTATTTGTCTTTTCCATATTAAAGTTCATTGGAAGGAACTCAAGATCTGCCATGATGGATGAGGACAATATTAAGGAAGCATAAGAATAATAATGAAAACATTCAGTGGGAAATTGCTGTTATATTAAGTTGCCAAACAACACGTGAACATTTTGCCAGTTGTTCAAAGCAGAACATGAAGCAGAGTTTAATGGGACAATGAGTCATTTATTTGTCCTACATATACATTAGAGATAGCATGAACAGAACTTTAGCTCAGAGTCATTTTGGCACAAAACAATACCGTACATATTCTGGGAATCTGACATAAGCAACAGCTTTTATCAACAAAAATTGTGGAATTCATTACAAAAGACAAAAATCTAAACATAGTTCAAGGTGCTGTTGCAGCTAATATTCATAAACGTTGAGCAGAAATGCAGCTCATGTGCATTTTGTTTGTTTGTTTTGCTGCTTTTCTCCACTGGATAAAGAAAAGAACTGTAAGGTTCCCAAAGTTATTACAACCCAACCCTATCAACATTTGGACCAAATAGCTTTTAGAATATTTCCCTCAAGACAATAAATGTCTGCCTTGTTGGTACACTTGGATCAGGAGTCCACTGAAGTCATTTGCATTGGTCATCAGAGGGATTTAGATATAAACAGTTTTTCATGGCAATCCAAGAATGAAAGCACTCAGAGCCCCTCCAGAAAATATTAAAACGGTATTATTGTGTGCCCATAAACAACAGAGCAGCTGTTCATCCTTACAGGCATGTTACATAAAATGAAAATTTTAAGTTGACAGTTTGATTCTGTCCAGGTTCGTCCATCTGCGAATGATCAGCCGGGGTCTGTTGTCCCCTCTGACTCGATATGCATGCAAACAGCTAAATTTAGATCCAGCTCAAACTACAGAATGCCATGTAAGTCTAAAAAATTAGGATATTATGTTTCAGTTTCAGATGCAAATTCTTTTTTATATCGCACTTCACATGATGGGATTTTTAACCCAATAATGTATGTTTTTCATCTCTAAGCTACTGCACATTCTTTTTCATATTTACATATCCAACCATGTCATTTCAGATGCATTAATCTGAAACTGTCAGATTTCAGAACAGTTTGACGGGATGCAAAACACATTAGTTTTTTCTTTTATATAAGCAGACATTAGAAATTATCATTATTTTACTATTTATGATCCTCTGCGATTACTTTTTTTTATTTTGCAGTGAACCATCATAGCTCTATATGTACACAGAAATCTGTGTGAGATTAAGTTTATTCAGCTGTCAAGTGAACCGATGTTGGAGACATTTCATTTCAAGAAATAAGAACAACTCAAAGATCCAAGGAAAGGGAGTGCTTAAAACTCTTTTTTGGAATCTTTTGGTTAATGTGATGACAGGAAATGTCTAAAGGCCACACGTTTGTATCCAAGAAAATCAAACTCAGAGGGGTGGTGGAAACTTTAACTTTGTTTTCTTAGATGTTTCTTTTTTGGTAAGACTCTTTGTAGCAATGAATGAGGTGAGGGTTGAGTTTGTGGTGTTGTTGAAGCTACGGAAAATGTCCTTTTATAGCTGTGAAAGCCTTGGCAAAGAAAACCCAGGGATTTTGCAAACGTTTCCATGCATGTTTTCATTAGGCAATGATGATTTCTCAGAGGAAAAGTCACAGATTTATTATTTAATATTAATATGTTACACAATCAAGATACTGAAAGACAATGAAACATATTGTTCATGTGCAGCATTTCAAGCAAAAAAGAAACAATTAAAATTTAAAATACAATATAGATTTTTTTTACATTGCAATTACTTTTTATTTATTTATTTATTTTTTATTACAGCTGCAGTTAGACAGTAAACACTGTTCATATGACACCACAGTTAGCTTTGTAAGACACAAAGGTTAAAAAGAAGAATGCTATTGTGCAAATGCATTATAAATTAAATAAAGAAAATGAGGAAAAATAGCCCAAGAAATTTACATCAAGAGGTGTATTTGTCTTGTCTCTGCCATCACACACAGCTCTCCTAATGTTTTCCAAAATAACGGGATGACATTAACATGGCCTTTAAAATCTCAGAGAGAATACTTTGCCTAAAAGGAGCCAGACTGAAATACAAAAGCAGAACAGGTTGCTTTTCGCAAATTATGATTAAATGAAACTTTGAATTAATAATAATATAATAAATAAAAAAACAGTACTTACTCTAGTAAGTAAACATAAATGTAAGTTAAAAGAAAAGCCAAAGAGCAACTGTGTTCATCTCTCAAATTAAACCGTTGAACAAATGAATTAATGTTTTCAGTTTGTTTAGATTAATTAATCACAATTTCTGATGATGTGATGATAAGTTTTAATGCGGTTCCTACATTTTATTATATCGCAGTTATATATGAAAATACTAATTATTCATGTAACTATTTAGTGTGTTTCCTCACCAAGACATCTCATTTTCCCTTTTTGGTTATGTAGTTGTACTGATTCATGCAAATATACAAAATAGAAAATTTCGTATGATGTTTGAGCCATTAATTAACAAACACAAGTCCAACGAAAATGTTTTTCACTATCTAACTTTGTGCAATTCAGAGAATTTTGTCCAGATTGTAGCTGCTTTGGATTAAAACTAACTTCTGCTCAAATGTGTCAGATATAAGAAACACCATCTAGATGGGTGAGGAGCAGGTTCATCTTTGATAGAGTGGGACTGGATCACTCTTCATGGCTGGAGCAAATTTCACATGTATGACATCACTTATGGCAGAAGCACATTGGACTTTTAGTCGGGCAGGCTTCCATCAAGGTGATCTCTTTTGCCAGAACATAAATGGTTATCACAGCAGGATAATGGACAGTGGCGGACCAGATTTTTCATGATTGCCAACGGTGATGCTTCACATAGCTTGTCCTTCATTAACCTATAATGATTGGAGCATCACAAGGAGAATTCAGTCTTCAGCCAGAAGGACATAGTCTCGGAAAAATGGTGTAAATCTGCATTTGCATTTCCCAAAAGATTAAAAGGAATCTGCAGTAACATATTGCCAATTTATTTTAGCATCTTGCTGTCATAAAATTTGAAATCAATAAAAACAATGATCAGTTTACTTTTTTAAATGAAGCTTTAAATGACAGAACAATATGTAGATTTAAGTTTTTATCACATGTTAGGAAGAAATATTTGAATTTCTCTGCAAATGAGGTTTTCCCAAATATCCATCCATCCATTATCCACCTCTTATTCCCAAACGGGGTAGCGAGTTGCCCAAATATATGAAAAGAAATGCAACATTTGCAGAGTATAAAAAGTCTAAAATATTAGTATAATATTTTTGACTAAAAATATAGTATAAAATATTTTCTAACATCTAACAACAACAACAGATTATTATTCAGATTTTAATTGATATGTGTCTACAATGTGTCCGGAACAAATTGCTTTGCTTTCCACACCAGCAGGATTATGCTGTCATGCATCTAAGCTAATAAAAGAAAACCTTCCTGCTCTCTGGATCACCATCAGAACTACGTTGAGCAAAGTCGTTAGCTGCACTTCCTCTGCACTCTGTGAAAGATCCTTGACTCTCACGTCTGAGATCCTCACTGACAAAGGAGATGAGAGTGTACTGATTAAACTGATTAGGTGGTGTTTATCAGTCACATCAGCTGCTGTGTAGCTTCAGGAGAGAAACACGATTGTGCAGCATTAGGTTAAAAATCTACATTTAACTTTGTCTCCTTTTCAGACCAAACTTTCAGGAATAGATGCAAAAATTTGTGGTAAACTTCAAAAGATGAACATAAAACACTGTGTGGTACTGTGATAAAAGTAAAAATCCTGTCTCAGGTTATATAGTTCTGCTGATGCTGATGTAAAGCTGTACTGTGTAAAGGCATGACATTCAAATAATAATCATTCTGGAGAAACATATTTTGTAGATGGCTTCCTTAAAGGATGCCAGACAAGCGATGACTTTTATGCCACCAAGAATTTAGGCCAGTTATACAGCACAGCACAGTTAAAAAGAGACCTTTACAGTAAATTATAGCAAGGCTTTAACAGGTTTATATGAACATTATTTACAACCAAATCTATTTTAAAATGCTTCAGGTGCTTCTTTTAAATTGTATAGATAGCAATAGCAACAGATGTGGACAGTTGTCATATAAAGAAATTAGTTAACTATATACAAGCACTTACCGCAAAACACAAAAAACTCACACATTGGTTATTTTTCAGTATTTATCCCAGTTTCACCCACACTAGGATGCTTTGTAAGCTGCAGCTCCACATAAAAAGCTCTCTCTGTGAATCCTGACCTGTAAATGTAGCTTTGCAACCCCAGTCTGCAGAGGTCAAACTGTCTGCAGCATTATCTGTCACACTTCATTTTCATCTTCTGCATTTCTGGGCGATTTGATAAAAGTAAGAAACTGGTTCATAAACTCCAAACTGCTTATCATTTTATGATCTTACATCTTCCAACACATTGGTGTTTTTCTGTTCTTCACACCTCTGAACTCAATTTCTCTGCTTGGCTTTGCTTCTACATGACTATATACAGATTTTCTGTGACTATAGCATATGTAACCTACTTATAGTTGTTTTTGTCCATTTGAAATGAGTGAGGCGCTTTGCCGTTCCTAAGCATTGTCATTGTTTTTCTAACGCAGCAAGATTGCAGCTGACGGTGACTTTTAATAAACACATAAGCTGGCTGTGTTTCTGATCCCCTGATAGTAACAGCAGCTCAGAGGTAATTTTTCTGGGATCAAGGGGCAAAAATATTTCCACCAAGGGTGTTCTAAACTTGCTATATTTCACAGGAATTACATCTACTGTAAACAAGGTGGGAGTACTCAACTCCCCTGGATTGAAGGCTCAATAGCATGCAGATAAAGCATGAAAGCTTGACACTTTTCTTTTGAATGAATGGTCAGAAATACCATTTAAATGTTTGCATGGTCTTTTTATATCCTGCATGCTTACAAACCCAAAGAGGAGTAGAATTATTTTTCTCTCGCTACCAAACATAAAGTCTTTTATTGCAGAATTTTGGCATTTTGACACATTAAAAAAGGAAATGCTCAAATTCTATAACTGTGTAGCTTTCCTTCGATACCCCACTTTACCCTTTTACGGATCTACTTCCATTACATTCTGCGGTAGGCAGAAAGCAGTGATCACTTCTAAATGCTGAACAATTACCGTCCATTTTCTGCTGGTTGGTGCAGATAGCTACATTTTCATCTTCATCTTAAAGAAGTTGGTTTTGCCAGCCTACTGTAATGAACACCTTTTTCGGTCCATTAGCTGTAAATGCATCACCAAGGTAACTTTGGAAGGAAAACCATCTATAAAGCTTTAAGAAAATAAGTTTGCTTGATGCTTTACTTCAGGGGTTCCCAAGTCCGGTCCTCGAGATCTACCATCCTGCAACTTTTAGATGTATTCCTTTGCCAACACATCGGAAAAATGGGAATTGTTTTAGGAATGGTTATCAGCGCAGGTGTGGAGTAATGTCCAATTATGCCCTCCACTTTCTATGACCTCATGAGAATTGATAAAATATCTTCAGAGATCCACAGAAATAAACTTTACGCAGCCAGAAGGGCACTGGGACAAAAATGTAGCCCTTGGATCTTGGCCCATAGTGGCCCATATACAATCATGTACACTACATACTGTACATAACACTAAAAGCATGCACTGGTTTATAAGGGATCAATGTGAGCAGACATGTTTAATATTTATAATGAAAAAACTAAATCTATTCTCCAGCACATTGATGTTACAGGAACATACATGCCTCTGTTTGTGGGAAAAAGGAAATAAAAAGAACATATATGAAATGATGGGTGAGGTAAAAACTTTTCCCAGAAAGAGCATAGAAAGTTCTTGCAACCTCCTCTTCTCTTCTGGAGAAGTTATTTTAACTAAGTTTAACTAATGGTTGAATGAAGTTATTCATTTTCAATACAATGTTGTAGTCACATTCTAACTGGATTCCTAGAAAAAGAGACAAAAGCATAACATTTTGACAATAATGTGAATGAATAATTGTATATATTGTCCACAGACAGACACACAGAGCTGCCTCAAACAGATTTTGCACCAAAGGTTTCCAGCAACTAGCCCACAACCAACAACATATAAGCTAGTACAAGGAAAATCATAAAGCTGCTAATTCATTGTTTCACTGACTCAAATCAGTGGCTAATTCTCCGACTCTCCGTCCAGATTCTGCTAATTAAATCTGATGTGTGTCAGGTGTGTTGCAACAGGGAAACTCCCAACACTAGCAGGAGTGCAGCTCTCTCAGACTGGAATTTCTAACCTGCTTTAAGTTGATGAATGATCAATGTCTCACTTTCAATAAGACGATTTTGTTCAGCAAGAAATAGTGAAACAAAATTTAGATTCTGCTGTTTTAAGTCATGAACACAAGCATTTAACCTGATATATTTCCTGCTGGAAACACTGTTGTCACCAGTTAATTTCATGCATGTTATGACCTGGAGTGGTAATAGAACAGCTGTGTTATCATCATCTCATTATAACTTTGTAAAGAGCTAGCTTGTTTACCACTAACTGGCTGTATGGCTCAAATTAACTGGCTTTAATGGGTCTTTTTACTCAGAACAGGAGGCTACCACAAAATGTGAAAGCAGTGCAGCTCCTACCATCATCATTCACAGCAGCTGGTGAAGGCCAAACATATCAATTATCTTTGGACATTTGGCAGCATGTTTCTCTCATCTCTATTTTCTCTTTTCAGCTTCGACAGGTAACAGGGTACAGACCCAAAAATAGTTTTAACATATCTAATTGGTTTACCCTGGTGACTGTTAAAAGAAGAACCAATGGCCTGTAGATCAACATGCCTACAGGGCCATTGGTTCTTGGGTTGGGAAAGAAGGTTCTGTAATGGCTATTTACACAAATTAATCACTTAAGAACAGGGATTTCAATTTTGATCAGGCTGGCACAGGACAAGTTACACTGCCCATCACTTATAAACCAGTCAGACCAATAACTAAACTGTGTTGACCTATGAGACACATCGAACCACCAGAATTATGCTCGGTATGTCATATGGCCAGTCCATGTAATAGCATGTAATGGTCCATGTAAAGAGGGTAAAATAGTTTTGTATTATGATACAGTTCCTGTCCTGCTAATGACATTTCCATGTTTACAACATGATGATACCAGCAGTTAGAGGTCCACAAATATGTTTTAGATTTGAGTGAGAGATGCCAGACATTATGCATGATATTTCTGTTTCAAGTGACATTTATCACAAGCTTTTGCCTGCATAGGTTTTCTCCAGGTATTCTGGATTCCATCCACAATCCACCAGAATGTATGTTACATTAACCAATGTCTCTAAATTCACTGTAGTGGTGAAAGTGATGGAGTGTCGACCTGTCCATGCTGTATCTTCCCTCTTTTCTCATCTCAGCTGGTATTTCATGTTACAAAAACCTTTGCCACTTAAAGACATTTTCTTTCATTTTAAGACAAAAATTCATATTTTTACAATTTGTAGTGAGGCATGACTGTCTCTTTATATGCCTTAGCTAAAGAAACAGAGGAGATTTAGCAATTTCATCCATGCTGGGGCGTCACAGGATGTCTGTCTTAACTCTGGCGATTTGTGTCTCACAAAGGCTGTGAAAATTAAATGTTCTGCTATATTTGTACATCTCCAAAAAGTTATGACCATATCTACAATCAGTTTTAAAGCGTTTGCCAAATTTTACTAAAGTGAATATTTATTGTGGAAGAGAATAGAAAACTGCTTTTATTAGCATGCCTTGTGCAATCACCAGACTTTTCTTCAAGGCCCACAATCAGTTCAGGCAGCTTTGTCACAACCAACCCATATAGAAACAAAAGTTGATTGTTTCCATGGGAAACAGTCATGATAGCAGTTGAGTGCACTGAAAAAAATAAAGAAAATGTAGCAGCTTGGATTGATTAATACATCATATTTTCTGAAAAGATGTTAAGAATTTACTCTTAATTCTAGGCCTGAACATGAATTAGACAGCTTTGTGAATCAAACGATAACAGGTTTATATCTGAAGGCTTACAGATGCTATAGTCAATCTGTGTATGGAGCCATAGCAGTCATTATCAGGCTCTAAAACAGATAAACAAGCCAAGCTAAATGTAATCTACAATACATGATGTAAATTATTCTCAACAATGTCAACTTTGTGACATTGAATTGATAATAATTTTAGAGTTATTTGTGGCTATACTTCTTCATTTTAAAAGCAGCTAAAGTTGTAAAGTTAGTAAAGCTAGCACATCATCCTGTAGCAGTTTGTGTTCTGCATGAAGTAGCATGAAGTCCAACTCCCAGCAGAACCATAAACCAGCCAAAGAAACACACTGGGATCAGCAATTAAATACATTTCAAATGGTAATACTTAAGATTTTCCTCCATAAAATAATTACAATTTCACATAAATGTACAATTGTTCCATTGACACACAACAGGTTTACAGTGGTTTTAAATTTCTACAGATTAGATTAATACTTTTACTAGTAAAGTCAGAGATTTCCATCATATTAAATCCATTCTATTAAAAATATGAGACGAAGCGACATGTAAAAATCTGTTGTACTGCAGATAGGGGACCATTTTCCTGAGTTTCCTTGGTTTTACCACAGGCTTTTCCTTAAATAGGAGAACTCTTGTCGGCCTGCAGCCACTGTGGCTGGATCCCCTCCAGTCCAATCAAAGTGACCAGCTCTTATGTGGAGTAATACATTCAACCATACTTACCTACATCAAAAATAAACACCCACTTGTGTCTGATGACTCATTGTGATTTTAGGCCCCACAGCTGGCATGACTAATTTTCATGTTGTCAGTCAGACATTAGTGCAATTAGTTGAGGGTGGCGTGTCCACTTTGCTGCGGATCTCTTTGATCTCATTAAGCGGGTAGTCAGAGGAGCCAATCTGGCATTTGAACACCTGTTTGTAAGCCTTCCTGAAATTCTCTGATAGGAAGGCGTAGATGACTGGATTCACTGATGAGTTGCTGTACGCCAAGCAGTGAGCAGCCACCCGTAAGACGAAGGATGCTTGGTTCAGCGGAAAGGTCCCGAATTCAACCCAGAGATGAACAACATGGTGAGGCAGCCAAGACAGACAGAACACCACCACTACCACCAGCACTGTCTGAGCAGTCTGAAGGCCAAAGGAGAGAAATACAGAAAAGAACAGAGGAGACATTTAGTCAGTGCCATCTGAAACATCAAAAACAATGCACTTATGATGAATTTAGGCTATTATTATTATCTACTAATGAGGCTTGGAAAACATTTGTAACTTAGATGACTTTGTTAATATATCATGAGGACACCTGAAGCTGTTTAAAGTGTCAACTGATCTAATAACCTAAGAGTAGCATTTATCCATGGATGTAAAGTACATAATTTTCTATTTTCCGACTTACAGACATGTCCATCAATGCAACATAGGGCATGTACGGTGAAAGTACAGAATTTTCTATACTGGTTACACTGAACTGTATGCCAACAAGTCTTGGGTCCAAACACTAAATCTCCCATTTCCTCCCGATTGTCCCTTAAGTGAATGAATATTAACCACTCAATCTTTATTACCTCCGCCATGGAGGTTATGCTATATATCTGTCTGTCTGTTTGTCTGTTTATAACATACGGATTCTCAAATTTTCAGGATATGTCCAGGTGATCCGGATCACTGTTTGGATCCAGGAAATGTTTTTAAGGAATCTTCAAACATGGCAAGATAGTCACTCATGTGATGGCAGCTAATGCCTCCTACAGGACGTTTCTGTCTGCTGTTTTTCACTCTGACAAAGATCATGTGTGACTGAGTAATATTTTTGGATGCGAGTCACAATATGAGGGGGAACTGTGAGCTTGGTAGAGGTAGCCCAAAACGCAACAAAGGAAAGCAAAAGGAGAACTATATCACCAAACAAATCCCCCAGATTGAGAACCCATAAAACCCACATCCACAAAAAACAAGTCACACTTACAGATAACACAGCAACATGTGTATACATAAAATCATGGCTCAAGAGGTTCCGTCCCACCCCACATTAATGCTAAGACACTGGAAGAATGAAAGATGTTAAAATTCAATAAAATGTAAAAGAATAAAACATCAAACATAAAATAAAGATAAAAAGAGATAAAAACTTGAGAATAAAAGCACCATACATAAAAATAAAGATAAAGTTAAATTATAACATAAACTAACCGCCAAAAAAATTTATCAAAAGCTTTACATACCAGCAGCCATTAGGTCTTCTGGAAGGCTATTCCACAGATGGGGGCCATAAACACTAAGAGAAGTCTCTCTATATGTCTTGGTCCCTGCCCTAGGGTTTAACAAGACAAGAGTCCAGTCCCCTGATGACCTGAGAGCTATGTGATACTCATAAGCTAAAAGCAAGTCTGATAAATACTTTGGGCTAAGACCCTTAAGAGCTTTAAAAACAAGTATGAGCATTTACAAATCAACACAGAAGCACACTGGAAGCCAATGCAGAGATTTTAAAACTGGTGTAATATGAGCTCTCTCTGGTCTTCGTCAGCAGCTGAGCAGCTGAGTTCTGTAAAAGCTGCAGTGGATTTATGGACTTAAGACCAGAAAGTTACAGTAGTAGATCGTACAGGTGATGAAAGTGTGGATCAGTGTCTCTGCACTGGCCTGAGAGAGGAATTGTTGCACTCTGGGAATCTTTCAAAGATAAAAGAACTTCAGTTATGGCTTTAATGTGTGATATGATATCAAAGGTAACGCCAAAGTTCTTCACCTCTTCAGAAAGATTAAAAGAAAGTGATTTAAATTTTCAAACCAGTTCCTCTCTGTGTACTTCCAGACCGATGACTCAAACTTCAGTTTTGTTCTGATTGAGCTGAAGGAAGTTTACTGCCATCTATGTCTTAATATTTAATATACAATTAAAAACATGATATGTGGGAATGTCAATAAAAGCACTTAGCAATAAATGCTTAGAATATGAATGTGTTTGTAAGATTGGATGTAACATGTAGTTTTAGTATTTTAGTTGTCATTTAAGACTAGAAAAGAAAATAAAGTCCACTAAAGCTGATTAAAAAGAAAAAGACACACACAAACAAAAAAGACAAGAACATTTGACAAGACACATCCTGTCCTGGGCTGATTACAGTGAAGAGAGACGACAGTGTTGCATGTCTCACAATATTAGCAACTGACATGTTAAACCGGAGTTGTTTTACAAAAACAGCATCTGCCACATCAAATGCCAAGTGCAGTTCATATAAAGCAGTTTGAAGAGTTTCGCCATCTAAACTTCTCACTCTGAAGTGGAAGTATTAAAACTTCCCTTGTTTTAACAAAGCTCACAGCCAGTTAGCTAAAATTTCCTTGGCAAACAATGCTTTTTAACATTTCTTTATACGACTCATTGATGAGATGCACTTGGTAGTTCTGGTGGAATGGGGGGGACTTGACATGTTATTAATGAAAAGGGGCCCTATAGAAAATGTTTGGAAATCATTGTAACCAGTATTGTGCATGAACGCGTTCGATGAACGGCGTTCACTAAACACGTTCATATTTACGTAAATGGTGAACTTAACGATTCAGTTTTCATTTAGAGAACGTGAACGAGAGCGATGCTCACTTTGGCAGGAACGAGCGGCGTATGCAGTTCACGTTCACGTTCATTTGAAAAGTCCAGCTTTACGACACTGTTTACAGCAAATACCATGACGGTCTAGCATAGCTAATGCTAGTTCCTGCGATCCATCCATCCATCCATCCATCATCTACCGCCTATTCCCTGATGGTTGTGGAGCCAATCCCAGCTGACATTGGAGCAAGAGGCGGGGTAAACCCTGGACAGGTCGCCCCACGATTCAGACTCAGCTAAATGCATTGCTGAAGCCAGCAGGGCAGATGCTACCGCGCAAAGACGTTTCCTACAAAAAGTAAACACAGAAGACTAAAACTTAACACAGAGATAGAAAAAACAAGAAACTGGCGAGACAAGAAGTTAAAGAACTCCTGGCAGCAAGAGCTGATGAAAGTATAAGAAAATGTGTGCAGGAACAGCGTGGGATTCTGTCGTTTATGACGCATCAAAGACAAGTTGGAGGAGCACCAGATAAATAAAACCAAACAGCAAGTGATTAACAAGCTCAAAACTATGAAGCGGTAATACCATGAGGTCAGCAACCATAATAGAGAAACATGGAACTAGACAACGAGCCGTCCTCAACAGGTGAATTATATTCTGATCTAATATGTTTTTTTGTTGTCATTGTTGTCACTGTCACACAATGATACATGATATCCTGTTTCCAGAATGACAGTCTTACCCGCACATTTACTACCTATGTCTAAACGCTATCTACTGTGTAATCTCTGGTAATGTTGCATATCTGAATAGGCCTCTCTGGGTAAAGTGCAGGTAGTAAATGTATGAATATTACTCGGTTACTATGTCTGAAAAAGGCTTATAAAGCATTTGAAGTCCTGCATATCTGGGTTCATGCTGGCTAAATAAAGGTTCCATTAAACATTACATCACATTACATTACATTACATTACAGTCAATATCAGACGCTTATCTCCAATTTCTATTTCAGCATTATTTTTCTCCTGGATTGTCTCTAGTCTCTTGATTTTATATTGGTTTATTTGTTTAGTTCTGGAGTGGCAGTGACTTGCGATGGATGGTTAAGAGGTTTTATTGAGTACTAACAAAATGTAACAAATGAACGTGAACTAGTTCTTTTTTTAGATATGTGAACTTAGCTCATATTAAAAAAAAAGAACAATGAACACGAACTAGTTCATTTTTATCTGTGTGAACTGAACTTTGAGCTTGTTCTCTTTAAGTATGAACTGGCACAACACTGACTGTAACAGGCCATAAGAAACAAATAAGTCAGTGTTCATGAAGTTATTAATCTTTAGTGTTTTCTTTAGTGTACACAACACCAGTGATCTTATTTCTCCCAAAGCTCCACTAATAAATGGAGGTATGTAAACTCTAGAAGTTCTGAAAAAGACTACTACCAGCTCTATAACTCACCAGCTAATGACTAAATACCCAAGTTTTATGGTGCCAAGCTGAAGCATAATGTTTTTCATATAGCTTTAGGACTATTAACTTTCACCAACAGCGGCAGAAAATGAGGTTTGTAATGAGGTTATAAGCTTTGGAATAATAATAATAATAAAAAAAACGGGCCTAAGAATGCAGCTAAGGGATGAGAACTGAGAAGACACATAACATCTAATGGTTTTCTAACAAATTTCACATTATACTTTTTCATATAGATTCACTTTAAATATAAAATAATATTGAGTACAATTGCTTTAGTGGATGGCATACACAGCAGGCCCATTTACATGCAGGCCTCATAAAACTTCAAGTATATTACATTAAGCGGACCAGCAGCACATAAATCACATCATCTACTTAAAAACATTCTCATTAGATCCAGATGCAATCCTCTAAAAATGTAAATGACCCTCTTAACAGAATCAGATCTAACACAGGGCCCGTGAAGATTTATTCATGTGCACAGGACGTAGTTAATGAAACACTTGTAGGCACAGAGGAAAATTATGGCAAAATCTGTTGAAATTCTACATCATTTAGTCCAATCATGTCCAAGAAAGTGTATATGAGACTTCGACTGAGCCTGTTGTCAAAGCTTATCATTGATGAGGTTTAGGAACTTTGAGCATGCTACACATTTACCACTGATAATGTTAATTATAGAAAAAATAGCCTCTACCTATGTATGTAATTTGATTAGAAACACTAACAGCAGCTTTCTTCTGCTGAAGTGGTCAAGAATACTTTTATTAGTTGTCTCATATTATGTAAAATTTATAAAGTTTTCTAACATTTTGTCTCCATATTCTGTCAATGAAGGCAAAAAAGGAGAAAATTCTGTCACCTCTCTCACTTACAAGCACATTCAGCAAACGTGCTCAAAAGGCTGAATCTGACATTTGTCCCTTTTACGACCTCATGAAGAAAAATTACTACTCCCCCTGTGGTGGATACTGCTGTTGACTCCCGCAGATAGTTGACCTTTTCCCTGTAAAAGGGTTTGGAGTGGATGGAGACAGACACCGCTTATAAACATTTAAAGGTTCAGACACAAAAACACCCGCTTCAGTATAGCCCACTAGAGCCACTTTTGAGCCTGAAATGATAGAAAACCTTTGATAACACACATATTTATGTAATTGAATGAACTCTTTAAAGCCTAACCTATAAAAACTGGGGAGAAAATCCACATTTTTTAAAATCTAAAGTCTTTATTTAGTCTTTTAAGAATATCAGAAAAAAAAACGATTCTTTTTTTTTTACCATTTATTGCCATGCGATGGGTCAAACCTAGTGTAAAGTAATCTTCTGCTTTCTGGCATGCACCAGGGTGAATGAGGCCAGTATTATCTGATGGGTTTTGAATGTTTCTACCATAAAGTGATGCAAAATGTTTCAGAAGCTGTATCTATCAAATACTGTATATGTTTGGCTTTTAGGGTTTAACAGACACCTATCTACATCATTTTATGCAAGAAGTTATGTTAAAAGGATATAAAGCCTGGTTAACACATTATATTCATTTCAGTGCTATTATATAAAACAAAGTCACTGGTAATATGATTCTATAGTTAATAAGAAATGTGTCATTTATTCATACTCTTTATGAATAAATGTCAAACATCTGCAGAGGAAAATTTTTCAAAAGCAAGACAATTTATTCATGTTATTTGGGGTAATGAAAATTAGTACAGTACCGAGAAGTAAGTGGTGGATGACATTACCTCTGGCAAGACTATCAGTAAAACCAAAGTAGAGCTGGAAGGTGTAATTATAAAAAGAAAAAAAAAACTAATTACATGCTTCTTGATTCCCCTGCTTTACATTTCTACAGTTGGTAGGTATGGAGAGGATTTAACCCATAACTAATTAGCTTCCAACACAGAAAAACAGAAATATGTAAAGCCTGAAGCTGATTAGGAATAAAACACTGGTTTCCATACAGTTTTGTCCAAAGAAAGTTAGAAATAAACATAGAGGACAGGAGGTAGGGATTAAATTAAGCAACTTCCATGCATAAAATGCAGCAATAAAAAGCTAATTAGTGTTTAAATGGTTTTCTTCATAGAAGGAAAGGGAAAAGGTAATTTGGGGACATAAAATTTCCACTTTAAAAAGGGTCCAAATCTAAGGTCTGTAATAAGGACACATCTACATAAGGAGTGACTTTAAAATCTTGTGAAAAAATATGAAAGTCAGTTCTTACAGAAATAGGTGCTGTAAGTTAAACAGGCAACCCCTTGATGTGGAACAAATGGGTTTTACATGTGGATTTGAACATTTTATGTGGTCAGCATGTAATGCCATGTAACAAATTATGTTAGTTTAATATTAATAATAATAATGTGCTGCTCTAACTGATAGGGGTAAACTATGATATACATAAGCAGCCTAATTTGAAAATGTGTAACACAGCTTATAGTTATTTCTGCTATAAACACACATGTAACAGGATAAATACTAATGCTAATGTGACTTTTTACATTTCTTAAATAACTACTAAAACCTGGCTCTAACATGCAGTTTTCCTTAAGTAAGTGAGGCAACATGAATTTCCATATGCAGCATGCAAAATATATATCTCATTTTAAAAAATCCTTTGAGGATCAATAATAGATAGTTCCTTTATAATTTAGCTCAAAAGAGAATCTTAAATTAATCTGAGATCAATCTTTTTGCATCTCACTTAAGGTTTTTCGCAAAACGTATATGTTTTAGTGGTTTGTTAGGAGGATACATTTCTGATAGCGTTCCAAGAGGAAATTGTGTTTTCTACTCTGTTGTGTATTATTATATTTGTTTTGTTTGTTTTTCTTTATACAAGCACTTGTGAAATAAAGCTGAATGGTCCTGTCCACCTCCACCTCCACAGCAAAAAATGGTGAGTGTGGTTGATTAACAACAGCAATAGGGCTTCACACCTTATTATATTTCTGTGACTCAAGTTTTCCCCATCACTGGAAATGAAATTTGTCTCTCCAGCCTGACTTTGATGGCTCTCCAAGAACTCCAGGAGTGAGTGTGAAAATGAGTGGTGGCCAGTTGAGGTGTTTTGGTTTGTTTTTGATTCCTGTCTTGTTTTTTACTCATGTCCTTTTATTTTACAATGTCTTTATTTATGTCTTTATATATAATTTATATATTAGACCAGTCAAACTTCCATTCATTCATTTTATGTATGCAGTTTTTACCCTGCTCCCTTATATCAGTTTCTGTTTGCTGATTGTAGGGGTGTAACAATACATCAATCTACATGAATACATTCATCATGATGAATGGAACAATGACATCCATCCGAAATGGAAACATCATTAACTAGAAAAGCACTCAGAGAGCGCAAAACTTCAACACGCTCAGTTTGTGACTCATATTTTGATTCATATTGTGACTTGCATCAAAAAATATTATTCAGTAACACATGATCTTTGTCAGAGTGAAAAACAGCAGACAGAAACAGCCTGAAGGAGGCATCAGCTGCCATCACATAAATGGCTATCTTGCAATAATAAAGAATCATTTAAAACACTCTTTGGCTGGGGTGAAAAATCAACACAATAATCATTAAAAAAACACACTTTCATTTTATATTATGGCTTTTTTCAGTTCCCTGGGCACACCATTTTCAATTTTTACTAGACTGTCATTGTTGTAAAAATAGATTAGTTTTTTATGTCAAAGTATTAATATAAATACCTGAGTTCAGGAATAAAAATATGAAATTATATTCTATTTTTTATTTGTAATTTGATGTTCATTTACCTGCAATATAAATAAATCTAATTAAAATCGGATTGTGGCTGAATTTGAAATATCGGTAACAATGGGTTGCTGATCGATATTATATCGTATTGTGATCAAACAGGTGATGATTCACATCCCAGCTGATAACCATAGCTGTTTCTCGTTTGTTATGACATTGTTTACGAATAAGTCAGCTCTGTGATTGATTCTTTAAATAGCTGAAACCCCTGTCAAGAAGAGCTGAACCTTGAACGGTTTCTGCTCACCAATTCTGTTCATTAAAATAAAGTATTCACACCTTCATTGGGTTTCTTTAGCTGCCTTTCTATTATAGTTTTTGCAAAATAAAACTGATATTTGCACAGTTTTGACAAAAACAATTGCAATTTGAAGGTGTTTCCATTGAACAGTGTTTAGTGCATATGTCCTATCTCATTCGACTGACGAAATTTTACGAGAATTACGGCTAACACAAGGTAACCACATAGCATTATGGGCTCAATGCATGGGGAGTGACAAACATAGTTCATCACCATCCAGGTTAAATCCAACACAGTGGACGCAACAAACTGTAGCAACAGTGACAGATTCGCATGCTGCTGGGTCGCTTGACTGAAAAGTTTGATTGATTATTATGTTGGAGGGAATTGTAGCATTTTTAGAGCAGAAGCCCACATCACCTCAAAGCCCATTTTGAAAACTAATCAAAGATTAAAAGCCGGGAGATTTTGCTTGAATTGACAGAGATCTTGCTGTTAATTTTACTCTACAAAAGAAGAAAACCACCATAATCATTGTGTGGAGTATTATAAAGATCAAAAAAATGTCACGAAAATCTGTCACTTTATATCCAACTCATATATTAAATTTTAAATGCTGTGCTGCAAGACTTCATTAAGCCACAGCAGCATGGTGGATTTAGAACATGTTGGGTCAGATTAAGCTTGAGCTTTGTTCTGGTAGATTAAGGATAAAAAGTGATCTGTTTGCTTGTTTTAGCAGCAAGATCTGGGACAAGTCACACTTAAAGCTTCAACCGAAATACAGCACAAAGCTGTAACAGAAATTTTCTATGTCTTTAAAGCATTTTACACTTTTAAATACACAATTTATATCTCCTCACAGCTCAGTCAACATTGATTTGAATCTCTACAAACTACAGAGAAATGAGTGCAGTATGTTTGGTGTCACGTAGTTCATCTGTGCATAAATAACACTCAGCTTTGCAAAGTGATTAAGTTTCGCTGCCAAAGCATGAGCTTTCCTTGTGTTGGTTTGCAGAGGCTGTTAGAACAGTTTTAAAAAGAACTGGCCAAATATTCATTTTCATAATCATCCATAACCATCTGTTCTCCATCTGGAACCCTAAGTGGCTCAGACTGAGTGCTGATTATTGGCTTTTTATAACCTCTGGTTAAACAGTGATAATCCAGTGACAATCCAGAAAAGCATCTTTCCAAAATGAAAGGAAAAGAAGAAAACATTAGAAGCTATATCTGCAACAATTTCTGATTGTTGTACCTAAAGGTTTATTTGTTTTTTGTGTGTTTAGTTGTTTATTTTACAACTTCACAGAAAGTTCTTGTGGAAAAATGGATTAATGATCTACATAAAATTGTTACATTTGTTTTTTTCTTAGTGTCTGTGAAACTGAAAGGCTGTGTGATCTCCTGGGTGATAAGAAGTTTGTATTTGACAGCAGCAGTGGGAGTAACCTTGTTCTTTCCAGGTGTGGAAGCAAAGTGTACAGACACTTGACAACTACAAATGCTATTGGTTAAACAATTACTGGAACAAATTCCCATTACTTTTCACCAAGGACATGGACCCACTACTAAGAATCTATTTATCATTTGATTACCATGTTCCATTGATATAAGCCTTTGCTTATTCAGCATACCCAGTGGTGCATTGAAGCAACTGATATACACAAAGCACAACACCAACCTCACATTTTAAGGATAACAAGACTTTGTTTCAGATAATCAGAGTTTTTCAAGGGGATAATCCAGTCTAAGATTAAACTATGTATATCAAAACATTTGGAGAATATTTATTCAAATTTTGCATTTTGTAAAAAAACAAAACATATGTGACACGAAGCTATTTTATTTTAGAGCTGAGGACTCTTTCTTTGTGTCACTTAGCTAAAAATAAAATGTGTAAATTGTCAATTTTTGTTTTTGTTCAAATAGAGGTGAAAAAGGAAGACATTTTTTAAGTGTGATGAAAAGAATAAAACCAGCATATAGTTTGCTCTTCTTTTGCAATTTCCTCCACAAGAAGATTTTAATATGCAAATCAGAAAAACATTAGCAAGTAAAAGAGAGTGTATGCAGACTTTCAGACTTTTCCACCTGGCTTTTTTGTTGGAATTATGGCTCCAACATGAACGCTATCAATGGAAACCCTGGAAAGGATAATAAAACTCTTTTGGGGTAGGTAATTCAACTTGGAGTGTGACAGATGATGTTCCCGCTCAGCTGTGTCTAATACTTTTATACAAGTATAAAAAATGGGAAAGAAGTCTAAAAAAATAAATACAGATGTCTGCCTGGTGATAACCATGCTGCACGTCAGATGAAAGACCATGAGAAATGACACTTATCTCTTCTGTTTGATGGAATGAGAAAAGTGTCTAGAATTTCAATCAAAAGGAGCTTTGGTGACACTTAGGTTATTCATAGGGACATTCTGTCACAGAGCAAAGAGCATTAAAATGTTTCCTTAGAAAAAGGCAGAAATTTAATGACAAACTGTCTGGATCTCAATCCCACTGAAGATGTATGAGAAAAATACAAAATACAACAATGTATTACTTTTTTAGATGTTATTTACAAGAGTAGCTGTTGATTGGACAGTTAATTTATCAGGATCAAATCACTGATACAGTTCAAATAATCACAGTTACAGCCTATGTTTTCATGTTCTTTATTTTCACTCCACCCCAACTAAACAAGACTGAAAAATATGTTTCAATTAAACCAATATTTTAAAAAGGAAGAAAAGGGAAATGAAATAAAAACTTAAATAAATCATTTAATCACAATAGCTAAATGTCTAGAATATAAAAATTTAATTTAATACTTGATTCATATCTCTGTTCATGTTCATCGTGTACATTCAATATGTATGGTGATTCCAGCATTATTAAGATTTAAGGATTAGTTAGTTTAAAGCTCAACCTGTCCAGGGTGTACCCCGCCTCTCGCCTGTTGTCAGCTGGGATTGACTCCAGCCCCCATACCCCCGCTACCCCTTTCGGGAATAAGCGGTAGAAAATGGATCGATGGGTAGATAGTTTAAAGCTGTTGGGTTGCTCAGGTTAGGTCATTTTGTCTGGACACCTTAGTAGTTGCACAAAGCACACAGAAAGAAACTCATTTGCTTAGGTTAGTTGTCAGAGCCTGTTACCGCAATTTTTTAATTGTTTACAAAGCTGAAGGCTGCGTCACAGGTAGGTGGTGATATGGTAGATACATGGAACTGTGTGTTCAGTCAGACTTAGTTAGTCTGTCCTTAGAAAGTCCAAGGCCAGAGGTTGGCAACTCTGGTCCTAGAAAGCCACACTCCTGCAAGTGTTGTGAGTTTCCCTGCTGGAACAATCTGACTCAAGTCAACGGGTATTGTGCAGAGTTTGATGTCAAGCTCTGCAAAAGTCTGCTAAGTAAGTCTGATGTGTGTCAGGTGTGTTGCAACGGGAAACTTCCAGAACGACAGAGCGAACAAACGAACAAGCGAACAAACAAACAAACAAATGAACGAGCAAGGGAACAAACGAATGAACGAATGAGTGAACGAGTCTCATTCACCACCATCTTCTTACGAATCTTCTTAAATTGGTTCTTTTAGGAAAACCCTCTGTTGGATTCACAAACATGTTTATAGATCGCAAAATTGTTCATATTTTTCTTGCTAACTGTTGTCATAGGCTTCAACTTCCCAGTGACCATGAAATGGATTTAGCGTTTTAGAAAATGAATGAATGTTGTAATGAATTTTAATCATTAAATACTACATTCTGTAGGTGAATTTGGGAGTAAAAGTAACAGATGTTTATGGAATGTTGTCGTGGTTAAATGGTAAATGGCCTTGTACTTATATAGCGCTTTTCCAGTCATATTGACCGCTCAAAGCGCTTTACATTACATAG
>JBAMHX010000007.1:22997830-23014790 GCA_037177515.1 Pseudomugil tenellus | reverse complement strand
AGAGAGAGAGAGAGAGAGAGAGAGAGGGGGGGGGAGAGAGAGAATACTAAAAACATTTTGAAATGTCCGTTTTTCCTGTCAAGGACTAGGAGACTGGTTTCTTAGGTTGAGAAGAACAATTTTAATTAATGAAGTATAAAAGAAGTTGAAAATACATTAAACATTAAAACGTAGTGTGAGACAATACATTAAGACATACAGATAAAATACAAGGTTATAACCCGGGAGAATCATTTCAGAGATCTGTTGTCACACAGATGATTCTGACCAGTTACTTAGAGACACCTTCATTTAAAGACTTTGGTTGTGTGTGTCATATAGTCCGGAGTCTCACTTGTGTTGTAAACAAGATAAAAACTTATGTCCCATCTAAACCCTTCCATGATGGCAGGACACATCTCAGGCAGATGGTTTACTAAGGTCAGAATGATATGAGTTTAGGAGCATTATGGTCATCCTTTCATCCAGATATTTATTAAGAGTAAGGTAATTAAGCTGAGATATGAAATGGCTGCTATATTTTTATGAGAAATATCAGTTTATCTTAAACTACATGGCAGCAATTTATGAAATATATCTGGGATATGACAAATATATGACGCAAAGTTTTGTAACTTGGTTCATTCACCACACTTAGGTTACATAATTAGACATAAAATGAGGAAATTTATGAGGCAGGGCGACAAAAATGGCTAAGCTTTAGCAGCCTTCATCATCTACATTTCATAATATATGAAGCTTCAGAGAATATGCTCCTATTTCCATTCACAAATGCAAAAGTCAAAAATCTTTATTGTAAAGCTGGAATTGCTGGACCATCAGACAGCACTGCAATAAAAACCAGCATGATTCTGTTTTAGAAATCACTGCAAACACTTAAAGAAACCATGGAGTATGAACACACATTGCTGTGTCATCTCTTATGCAGATTAAAGATTGATTAACAAAGAAGAACTTAATTTAATGGGGAAATAGCAGCATCTTCTCAGAGGCAGAGCTGATCTAAAATGGGTTGAAGTAAAGTGGAAAACTATTCAGCAGTCGGCAAATCAAAAAATGTGAAGTACTTTTTCAAATCGTGGAAGCTGTGTACGATGAACTGAAGAGGAAAAGGATCTTGCTGCTAACTGTTGGTGCTGCAGCATGTATACGGTTGCTTTTAGGAATTTGAAGCTTGTAAATCTGGAAAGGCACCATCACATTAAAGAAATATACATGTTTGAGAGCAATATATTCTTACTTGTTAGGGAAGGCTTTGCATATATTACAAAAACTGGCTTTAAAAAACAAGAAAAAAAACTACAAAAATTAGGTTAATTTTCTTTGAAATAAGATAAAATTTCTTGTTCTGTTGGCAGATAATTTATCTTATTTCAAGGAACATTAACCTGTCGAGAATTCCTAAAACAAGTAGAATCAATCTTAAAAAAACCCTACTAGGCAAGAATAAATATCTTACATTTAAAAATAATCATATGTATCCTTGATTTAAGATGTTTAATCTTACTTAGATTTTAGTTTTTGCAGTGAAGCAGGACAATCTTTCATGTATCACAACATCAGGGCTTTGTTGTGAATTGCAACTATTTGCAAATCATTACACTGCTTTTTATTCATGTTTATTTTACACAGTATCTCAGCTTTATATAATGAATTTGTAATA
Source organism: Pseudomugil tenellus (assembly GCA_037177515.1). Lineage (NCBI taxonomy): Eukaryota > Metazoa > Chordata > Actinopteri > Atheriniformes > Pseudomugilidae > Pseudomugil > Pseudomugil tenellus. Next base: position 23,013,127 of record JBAMHX010000007.1, on the reverse strand, counting down.
AATTTCTAAATTTTTAACATGTGTGACTCTTTTACATGATGCAGGATATATTCTATCATATGAATTGTCTAACAAAGTACTTTTTAAAAAAGAAACTGCTACATATTGTGTTATGGACCAATGACAGTTCAGCCTTTAACTTTATCATTTTGTTCATATGATATGAGGCAATTCTTAGCAAGACAGGTGTTTGCTTGCACTTTCAGGAGTTCCTATTAGGTCAGCTACATTTCTTAAACCATGTAGATTTAGAGTCTGAGCTCAGACTTAGCCTTTGCCAAATTCCCAGAGAGATGTCTGAAGTGTTTGGTGGGTTGCTGATAGTTCTTCTGAAACTTCTTTTTCTTCAGAGAGAAACTAAACAGCAGAAAAGCAGCATGCTGAGCAACAAGCTTGCACACATTATACAGCTTGGTAAAGTTTAAGGGGGCAGCAGTTTGATCTCAGTCTCACTATTTGTTCCAAACTAAAAGCCCATTTACCCGTTGAAAAGCCCCAGAGGCTTTTTCCAACACACACTGCTTGATAGACTTCCCTGTATATAACAGAACGGATTTTCTGACCTCAGTTTATTGTATTTTGTTATATAGCGATGTATGGTTAAATGTGCTATTACTTCAGCATCGCAGGAAATTACTGACATTCTACCAGATACAACATTTTTAGGTGGAGAAGTTGAGAATCATCAAATACTATAATTATCTGCTGGTTGGCTGATCAGATTTTATACCATAACCCTTAAGAGGCTCTGATTGTAAAGCCAGTCTCCTTGCAAACATTGATTGCTTCTAAGCCAAAAGCCACAGCCCATTACTGTCCTTTATGCTTCTCCACTGAGATCTTTTATGTTGGTTTGTGTCCCATCAGTCTCGGTTACATTAGAAGGTGAAATGGCTGCGGCTTCAATGAGCTGTGCCGGCTGCGACTGCAGCAGAGCCGAAAGACGGAAATGAGGAAGGGTCAGAACAGAATAATTCACTTCTTTCTGCTCCTGTCAGACTTTCAAAGCCCACAAGTGCTTTGCTGTTCCTGCTGTGCCTCGCTACAAATGGCACCTGTTCAGCTGGGCGGTCAACATGCACGAAGCATGCACATCATTCAGCTGTTGAGACTTGATTAGATTGCTTGAAACCTTGAAAATGATCAGTGCGAATGTTATTAAAAGGTCAGACAAGACCAATACAAACCAAATCAGTGAAGATGTGAGCATTTTGCACATTCCTTACAAGTTTTATAAATTGTTGAATTCTTTCCCTAAATGTCAAACTTTACTGTTTCTTTAGTTTATTTGTCTGCATCCTCTTCTGTAATTACATTTGTACCACTGTTCTACTGTTCAAAACATTGTGTGTTGTCTGATTCTTACAACATGTGTTTCATTCTTGCCGTTTTTTGACAACTCGTAATTGCAGAGTAATGTCTGGATGATGTTTCTTTTCATAAATGTCACATTGTTTCCCTCATATGCAAATGCTGTTAACATGTCAACAAAGATGAAGCAGCCGCGTAAAAATAAACATGGAGATAAAAAATGCAAGTGATGAATGTTAAGCAAACATTTTCACAAAAAGAAAACATAACTGTAGAGGACACATTGAAATATGTTTTCAGAGTTTATGATCACAAGAAGTGACCTCTAGATGTTACGTATTTACTTGTATTCCTTTAGTCGAATTCAGATGAACAACCCCTCTCCATCACTGTTGGGTGTCGTCCCCGCTTCAACCAGACTCCAGCTCTAGACCCAATCAGCCGTATCACCTTCACCTACCACTGAACTCATTAGCCATGTCACCTCCACCTGCTCCCAATTCCCTCACACTCCATATAGCCGCCAATCATATAGCCTTGTCAGGTATTGACAATGAAAATTACAACTCCTGCGGCCTCCTGCTTGTTCCGTGATATTCCTCAGCCCGTCTTCCTGATCTTCATCCCAGCCATCCTCCTGGACTCCATCCCATTCCTCACAGGTTTTGCATCATAACTCCTAAATAAATCCTGTGAACCTCCTGTTTGTCTCCACCGGTCACATTCATTACACTGGGAAACTAAAATGTTTGTGTTTGGATGGTGGGAGGAATGAATTAAATAAATAAACAAACATTGATTCTATATTTTTAGGATATTTGTTCTATCAAAAGTCTGTTGAACTCTAATATCTCAAGGTTTTGTGTAAAAGAAGACCCAAACACAGATTCAGACTCAATACAAATGCATATGATATCATCGTTTGGACTTTATATTCTTTTATTTCTTTTATTTTGTAGTATTTCTGTTTTGCTTTATGTGTTTCTGTTTAGCTTTGTGTTTTCTTTATTAGTTTCACCTGTATTAATTAGATTAGTTTGACCTGTGTCTTGTTTAGTTCAGTCTGTATTTAAGTTCTTTGGTTCTTTGTATTACACTGTCAGCGTTAGCTTCTGCTTCGTCTTAAGCAATAAAATAACGTTTTGTCTGCATCACTGCTGCTTCCCTTGTCAGCATTCGGGCCCACAACCTTCTGAGTTTGTGACATATAATGGATAAATAATAAACCTTTATCTATGAACAAGTCCAAAAACATCCAAATAAAATAAGGAGAATGTTGTGACAAAGCCGTTTATTGGAGGAAAAATGTATATCCGAAGGAAAGAATTTGGCAAACAAAGAAAAATCAGCTGGATATCCTTTAAATTGATGGAGAGTGATGAGTGAGGCTCTAAACACATGAATATGGGACTATTAGAAACAAGGGTCGTCTCCCCACCCGCCCACCACCAAAAAAAAAAAAATGCTTCCACATCACAACAATTAGACCAACCAATTTTTGGTCCTTTTAGAAGTTACCCCACTGATTGATAATTGGCAGACTTGTGGAGAGCCTGATGCCTAACTGCACAAGTCTGAGTCTGAATCAGGTGTGTTACACCAGGGAATGTTATACAGCCTGCAGGACATCGGCCCTTTATGACCAGGCTTGAGGATCCCTGCCTTACACTCAGAGCGGACCAAAAATCTATCCATAGTAAAATGCAGTAACACAGGATGTAATAGTGATGTGCTGGACGAACAAAAGGCATCTCACCAGTGAAAACCATCTTTCTAAAAAAAAAAAAAACCCCACCAACTCAAAATCTGGTTTGAAACTTGTGGCATTGTCAAATATTTTTTGTTGTTGATGGCTGCTTAAACCACAACGTATTTATATACTTTTCTTCCTTTACGAAGTCATCTTTTAAATGTACAGTAATAAAACATGAAAAATTCCTGTTGGCTTAGAGATTACGTTCAAAGACTCATTGTAAGTATATATAAGTATGAAATATGTTCACATGTCAATTCCAAAGCCCAATGCACTTGCAAAATATGGACATGAAATGTATTTCCTTTGCAGTTCTATCACACTTGAGGTCACTTTATTTCACACACTACTGAGATGCAGCTGAAAGAGCTCTGACCCCTTTATAATTGTTGTTTGTATACTTTTTTCTTGTATCTATTCTAACGTGCACCTTTCACACTTTAATAATCACACATCTATCACATGCCTATTGTTTTCAGTGTTGCCATGACATCATCAGAAAGCTTTGGTCCAGCTATAGATCAGTTGTACAGAATAAAAACACATACTGAGTCGTTAGAGCAGTTCTGGAAACTCAGTGTGGATTACTTTTTAGCAGTTCTGGTATGTGATGAGCAAGAACAGGTGTCCATATACAAGGATGACAGGACTGACAGGTTATCAGTCACACTGATGGTGATCATCATGACAGGTCAGGGAGATATGATCCCTCTCACATGGTTAGGCCTAGGTGATTGGTTTAATGTGACATATCCATCCATTATCTGTACCACAGTGAAGGGTTGCAGGCAGCTGGAACCTATCCCAGCAATCACAGAGTGGGAGGCGGTTTACACCCTGAACAAGTCCATCACATCCTAATGTGATTTTTTTTTTCTTTGTAAAAGACAAAGTTTGCGAAACAATTTTTAAGCATTTTTCTCTTTTTCCATTAGTGTTGGGACCACTTTTTTGCTCACCCAAGGTTAACATTCAGTTAGGCCTCATCCATGTGGGCCTTCTTTGCGTTACACAACATTCGTTGTGACACAAAGAGAGTTAATCAGCTTTGCTCGATCAGCTCCTCAAGGCTGAGCTGGGACAGCCCACCTTCCTGCATAACATTAGTTTCAGTTCGAAAAAGCATTTAACTGGATCCAAATTAGAATACACCCTCCATTGCAGGATGACTCATGCATTTTTCTTCATTGTTTTCCAGGAAAGGAAAAACCTTAAAATACCTTTTTAAATAACTCCAGCTTCTTAGTTACCCTTAAGCAAGGCGCTGGTGTGTAGGTGCTGTTTAGCAAATTAAATAACATATAGGAACATCAGAAAAGGAGTGTTAACTTTGATTTTGTGGGAACTTTGAAGTGGTGCCATTTTATCATTTCTGGAGTATCCAGATAAATTAAAACTGTGATAAAACTGTGATGACAGCTCAACAACATCAAAAAGTAAAGCATCCACACAGTATAACGCCCACTAGTGACCTTAACTGAACCACGGTATCCTTTAATTTTATAACAATTTAAATGTACTGCAATTATGTTCCATTAGATGTGGCTGTTTAAGCCTGCAGATACTGTTTTATCACAAAGCTCTGATGGAAATATATTGTTAACAAATAAAAGTGTTTGTGTATGTTCAGGTCATACAGATAGATGACTTCTCTGACAATAATTTTCCTTTCTGTGCATTTGATGTGGCTGTAAAAAATGAGAACACTGCTTGCTAACTTGCTGTCTTAAAAGCATGCAGGTTGACATCAACCATTTCAAAATACCATTGTCCATGCTGCTAAAAAACTTTAATAATAATCAGAAAGGTAATATTCCTGAACTCTCACTTCCACACAAACACAGCCAGTGTGATGTCTGCACAACATTAATATGGTAGTTTGTTCTTGTTTCTGTGAAAAGTTGCTTTTTTGCAGTCATGCACATGTTTCTAAGTTGAATCATTTATGCTGTTTTACACATTTCCTGCCAAGAAAATCAAACAGCCAATCTTTGAAAACATTGACACCAAATCAATGCTTGAATGTCAAGACTGTTATGTTTTTATTTTTGCAAGTGGGAGTTTGGATACGAAATAATTAGGACCTTATGATTGCAATTAAAACATAACAGATGGTCAGTTATCATACCATAATTTCATGCCAACCTTAAAATAATCAGTGTGTTAGACTGATAACATGTTGGCTACAGCAGTTTGAACATTATCAATTTTTTAAAATCAAAAGAAGCACTCAGTTGTGTGCAGCGAGAAAACAGAAGAGCTGATGGGGAAACTGGGTTGAAGAGAGAAGACATGACAGAGCGGGAACTCGGGTAAGTAGAAGACATGAAAAGGAAACAGATTCTTCACCCCTATAAAAAGAAAGACCTGAAGGTGAAAAGTGAGATGAACTGAGGTCTGAAAGATGTGTAAAACCACTGACTGGGAATAGAAATAAACCACCACGCTTCGGCAGATTGCCCAGTGGTAAGAAAGATAATGAAGAAGACGGGCTGGATGCAGGGGTTAGAGGTAATGATGACCAAACTCATTGGTGTGCATTTTCTTCCAACTTGATACATTGTACAACAGAATGCTAAAAGACTATTTACAGACTAAAGCTCCATGAAGAACACAGCATCTACAGGATCCATTTCTGCTAGAATGTATACTGAAAAAGCTCAGACAAGAGTAGACATGTGACACAAAGACAGGCATTGTAGGAACAATGAAAGGTTTTCTTATTTAAAGCTGGTTAGATATCAACCAGTTTACATGAGAGTTTTAATTCCTCTTTACTTCTGAATAAAAATTAAATCTCCTTGAAACTGATGAAATGATCACATAAGCACATGATTCTTCATGCAAAAGATATGTACTTTGGAATTAAACTGAATTCTGAAGTAAATGGCTGGTTTTTAAATCTGAATTTTTTAATTTATTTATCATATAAACATTCATTTTGTTCTAAGTTTATTCTGGTCATTTGCATGCTCATTACCTTGTCCCGTCACATTGACGCACATGTGTGGTCTTTTACCTCTCGTCTATTTTATCTTCCTTCTCCTCAGCTGCTGAAAAAAATGAGATAACATGCTCATGTCGAGTGAAAATGGTGAAGTGTACTTTGACTTATTTTCATTAGACATAAGTACATGACTTCCACCTCTGTCTATCAGAACCTTTCCCAGTCCCCTGACATAAATTAAGAGAAGGAAATTAATTGAGTTTTCCATGTAAACCTCAATTTGGAATTTTCATTTCCATGTAAAATAGAAGGAGTATTCTTTAATTCAGAATGATTTGATTTCTTATTATTAATTCCAAATGAAAAAACATCATATAAGTGTAGCCAGTATAATGACAAATGTAGCCTTAGTCAGGCGCACATCTCTTTATTTGGGAGATCTGTATTTACTTCCATGCCTGCATATATTCATGGCTTCGTTCCGAGTGGAAGATGTTGTCTTTGCTTGCAGCTTTTAAATGATTAAACCTAACTGTGATATCCAGTGATGCGACATATCTATCTTGGATCTTGAAGTTCATTACCCAAATGTATAAAGATTAGTGAATGCTTATAAAATAAGCTATATTATCCTGAAACACTACTTTCTGCTATTCAGAAATAAATTGAGTAAACATAAGTGCAACACCCTTTCCTATTTAAACTTAATGTAAATATATATTGTGTTAATCAGATTTAGTCCTGTCTGTCACACAGATGTATTATTGTGTGTCTTATAACTCCAAATATTAAAGCTAGTGGGGAATCATATAGTTTAGGACTACACATATTATAGGCTATATCTTTTAGTTCATGTTAACATAAAAAGCACCACAAGCAGTTGCAACTAGAAAAATAGGAGAACTTTTTATCTCAATAATGAATACCATTTATAAAGGAAATAATACAAGAAATCATATTATGGGGGAGAAGAAAACTAAGTGAGTTAAATGGACATATAAAAGATCACAACTCACTAACCCAATCCAAGCTTGTTCCCTTTCAATAGATATAATTAGAATTTGGTATATTAGGTGTTTTCCTTCCACCCAATTTTTCCTGATATAACACTAGAATAACAAGTATTTTCATTTTCTCCTCCATCATCTTTCATCATCCCACTTACCGGCCCATTGTTTTTCTAATGAGGTAGTCTGCATGTTGCTCTCCCACCCAGATTGCAAGTGCAAAATCCATCCTTTTTAATGTTAACATTAGATGCACTTTTCACCACATTATACCTGCTGGTTTGTGCCATTATGTCTTGTTTTTGTGGGGTCCTTATTCCAACATCCCTTTAAGTTTTTATTTATGTAGCTGCTCCACACTTAAATTTCTCTCTGGATTAATAAAATATCCTTCTACTGATCTTTTTTTTTATTTTTAATGCTATTACAATAACTGCAATGAAAAGTTAGTGTGCCATTTTTATATTTATTTTATACAATTTCTATATTTTTCATCATAGTGCGCTGAAAAAAATATCTAAATAAGTATTGAGTAAACAGTGACTGGATTACACTTAGTCATTTTGAGTGAGTTTAGAATTAACACATGCTCATACAAGAGAGGCTGAGTTCTCTGATGATGGTAGTACAGTCCAGGTGTTGGAGTGTGTTGTTTCTACCAAGAAAAGATACCTTTTTTCAGTGGAGCCTGTACAAGCTTTATGAAACATGTATGCATTTATCGCAGCAAGATCGGCCCTGTGAAACACAGCAATGGACCACATCCATGTTTCTGTAGCCACACACTGCAGGTGGTTGTAATTGGTACCAATGTTGAGGTACCAATTGGTACCAATTGTGTGTGCATATTTTTAGAATTTCCACTTGGTGCTGAGAATACAGAATTTTTTTTTTTTGCCAGATGTAAACACCTATGGGGAGAATTCCCAGCATTGCGGAGCATCTTTGGCTGGGGGTGGAACTTCCATTATATCTTGTTCATGGTAGCAAGAAGAGTTTCCTACCATGAGTCTGTTAGCCAGTGAAAGAGATGGGAAAAAAAAGAAAGAAAAGAAAACATGATGGTTATAACAGTCCTGGTCACATCCATAAATAGTTCCATTAGTTTATTGACCACATTTTTCTCTGGCAGCCGCTCTCCTGTGAGATGAGTGGTCTTTTCGTAAGTATGGAACGGAATTTGGTCTCCAAATCTGCTGGGATCCAAAATTTGATTCCAAACTTGTCAAGCTTGGATGCAAAACAATTTGAAAAAAAGGACAGTAGATATGTGCTGCATGTCAATGATAATGTGTCATTCTGTCTTGTAAGACAACAAGCGTTTCCTGATGAAAGCTTGCCAGATGCCAGAGGTGGCATCACATTTTTTCACAGGCTCTTCACAGATGTCTTTGTCATCCAACTGCTGGTGATGACATGATTCCTTGAAATCTGCTTCAAGGCGCGGTTTCTTTAATGGCTGGCACACGGAAATTCTCTGACCATGCATCACTCAATGCTCTGACTTTGGATGATGCTGCTTTAGTGAATAATACTAAGATGAAGGCCATCAGCTCATAAACATTCACCAACTTGGGTCATCTCTAGGCTTGGCTGGTTGGACAGCAACATGGTGATGTCAATTAAACACAAGAAACTCTGCAGATGGCAGGTGATTGGTGTACTCTGTAGGTTCTCCTCTGTCACTAAAAGCTGGTCTTTCTGATCATCCATCATCATCCATGTGACTACTACTCCACCATGACACTCTTGAGTAGTAATGCATCGTTCCCAAAGCCTCCAGAGGAGAGCGCCTATTGTATAAACATGCAAGAGACATATATATATATATATATATATATATATATATCCATGCATCCATCGATTTTGTGCAACTAACCTGGGGTCAGGTCGGCGCCACAGCCTTAAAAGGGACTTCCCTCTCCCCAGCCACATTTGCCAGCTTCCAGGGGAGATCCTGAGGTGTTCCCAAGCTAGACGAGACATATAATCTCTCCACTGTGTCCTAAATCTTGCCCAGAACACCTCACCAGGGAACCATCCAGGAGGCATCCTAACCAGATGCCAAAACCTCCTCATCTGACTCCTCACAATTCGGAGGAGCAGCTGCTTTGTTATGGACCCTTCCCGGAAGAGTTAGCTTCTCACCCTATCTCACTCTGACTAGGAAGAGCTCAGTCACCCTGAAGAGGAAACTCATTTCAGCTGCCTGTACTCTTGATCTCCTTCTAGATCGTAACCACAGATGAAGGTAGAACAGTGGTGTCAGAAATAAAAAAAGCAATAAGATTCGTATACGGCTCCTGTTTGCCCAGTTCATGTAGCAAGTCTAGTTATCTTTATCTCCTTATTACCTTTCTCACATAAATATGATCATATTCAACTTTTAAACTCAGCTCGATTGTTACATTTGTTCACAGCGCAAAGCCTGATTCTTTATAGGATAAAAGTAGAAAGTATTGAGTTTTATTTTTGTAGGCTGGCGGTTGGCACAGTTGCAGTTTCATTCATGTTACCAGAGAATAAAATGGTAAATTCTGTACAACTAGAAAAGGGTAAAAACATGCATGAGGACTTCAATTACGATAATTACTGTCCAGCTAAGTACGTGAATAAAACACATGGATTTGTTGCTGTACAAACAATCGTGCAAAACATCTTGCAATACATAAAACATGAAATTTCTAAGATGTGTTTGGCTTCAGCACACCATCTGTTCTTATTTGCAACTGGTAAGAGTAGACTTTGATCATTTAGTTTTGTTCTTCATCAGTAACTCACGATAAAATGATTTCTTGTCTACATTAAAAGAATTATGGCCATCCAAGCAAGCATTTGCATTACCTCATTATGGATATATAGATTAGAAACAACTGCTATTTGCTCTCTGTGATAGATAGTGCTTGCTGTTTAGCTTCATTACCTTAACTGAGGCCAGGCTATTTCCATGACAACCAGTTACAGTATCTCTGCTGAAATCAGTCCAGAGTCTAAGTTAATGGGTTATTATTCTGTGACTGACATTGTTGAGTCATTTTATATGCCTTGGGCTGAACTCATTGGTAAACAATTTACTGATACCACTAGCATATCCCACTCACTATCCCCACTACCCAACTCCTACAACCTGCACAGAACAGTCACAAACAGCTACTGAGTCAGAATAGATTGGATCCAATTCTCCAGGAAACATAATTGTGGATGGTTTGGTTTCTTAGATCATCAACTGCCTTAAAGATGAATATTCTTGTTTTTATACTATTTTCACACAATATATTCACTTTATGAGTACTTGATAAGTTAATTACATGTCTAAACACTTCTGCTGCTTGTGTTTAATGCCATCTATTAAATTTAATCATGCTACAATGCATGATTAAGTTGGTTGTTTTCAGTGTATGTTCCCTTTCCGTTCTGTTCTCTTTCTATCTTTGTTCTGTCTCCACAGCTCCAGCAGTACTATGTAAACTCAGTAAAACAAACATTTATTCAAAAGAAGCAAAAGAAAAAACAAGAAAAACTGAAATTATCAAGAGAAGCTTTGTATCACTGAGCAAATTTGCCGAGCAAAACACAGCAACCAAACCAAATCATTCTGCTCATTTTAATGTTGGACACGAAATTTTTTTTAAAAAAGTGGGTGGAAATTACCCGAATCTTAGCTAGTTAGCAACATAACTGAGGGTATGTTAGCATCCATTTTAGCCATGTCATGTAAATTTGACAATTATTACCTGGTCAGTTCTAAGCGCATTAGTCTCTGTTTTAGCTTATGTGCATGTTCACAAAATTGCAAGTGTGATGTGCTTACTTGAACTGGGGAATATAACTGATGAAGCAGAACATTTCATGAGTATTCAGTAGACACTGTAAGTCAAAATAAGGAAGCTTTATATTGAGTATGTTTTTACCAAGTTACAAAATAAATAGATTAAATAGATTACGTGCCTATAATGGTATAAAGAATGTCTGGATTGAAAAGGACATCACACTTTGCTGCTAATTTGCACTTTTCATTTTACCAGTATCTTCTTTGTTCAATTGGCCACTCCTCCTGTAGTTTAGTCTTTAACAATTTAGTGTTTGATGAATCAGAAATTTGATAAAGGAATTATGAATACATGATTTTTAGATTTGACCTTGTGTCAAATAAATGTTGCTAGGCCTGTTTTGAAATTTGCACCATGTAAATATTTCATGAGCTGAATCACAAGTGCTTTTAACTTTTCTTCCTCAGCCATCTGGAGAGGTGTGTTTAACAACAGTGGGCATTTGGGTGAAGGTCACAAGTATTTTAATGGCACTATGGCAATTTGGTTAACAAAAATTTTTTGTGTGGATACACAAAAGTTCTGCTTTCGCTTTTCACCCAAGACATGCAACTATTGCATATTTAGAAGGGTTGAGAACATTATACTGTATTTTTGTCTGACTGCAAGATAATATAACCATACTGTGGCTCTGTAGCTTTACAAGAGTGCTACAAGGTTGTGGTTAATGGATGTGAAAATGTAGCCTCCGGCTGTGCTCTGCTGATGGTATTTGTGTATTTCAGGTGATTTAATTCCCAAGAGCTTGAGAAGAGCTAACTTTAACCCTAGTAATGAAGTGTAAGTTTTGTAAACCAGGATTTTTATAAATTGGAATTATATCTTGATGTGTGATCCTCTTCAGCCTAATGTTCCAATGATGGATCTAGTGATTGTTATTACATATGGGTTGGTAATATTGGACCAGTTTCGTGAGAAGTAATGAGCAGAAATAGAAATGCAATAAGGCTTTGGTAAACATGAGGTGGTATTTGGACACTACAGGTTGAAATTCGACTGGCTGACAGCCAGGGCCGCCGCTTCCACCATGTGCGTCACGCACTGCGCGTAGTGCTCCGAGGGGCATCAAGCTGTTGTGCGTGTTTTATTGTATATTATTTATTTGTTAAGCGGACTCTGCAGCACATGCTCCTACTGAATCTGAAAAGTTCAAGGATTGATTGACAGGCACTCTAAAGAATATGGTTCTCTGCGTGCTGCGGTCATACGCGTTCATTCTCGTGTCTTTATGGAGAGAAAATTGACTCAATATGATTTGCAAGCTGTGTAAAATGATTTGCGTGCAACTTTGAGTAGCCTACTTGCACATGTAACAAATAGTTTGTAAACCGAATAAACGATTTTGTGTGCAACTTTGGGTGCTTACAAATGCTTTAAATAGGTTTAGTGCCCATTGGAAAGCTGGGACATCTGGATTTCAGTTGAAGTCTATAGTTTAAACTCGTTTTTTCTATTCAACAACAATTAATAGCTCTGCATCCCTCGATCATAACACATAGATCTACATTTATTTTTCTGTATTTCGTATGTCTAATATTGATAAATAGAAATTTATAAGCTGTGCAAATGTAATAAAATGGATTAAATAAATTACCTCTCATCTGGAAACTCTTTTTAATGCTAATTTTCTATCCAGTAATATGACTTTGTTAACATAAAACTAGAATAAAACTATTTCCACACACAAATTTACATAAGAAAATCAGTCAGCAGTAAAATCTTAAAGTGGGGCATAAATACAGATTTCACTCATCCTACCTGAACTGGAAGTCCATCCTTCTGTCTTTCATTGATGTGAAGTGGTTGGTAACCATATTGTAAAAGTTTCCTCCGGCTTTCAGTTTTTCCACAATAACCGAGTCAAAGGATACTTATTTTAGGTTTACATTATTTTTCACTAAAAACTCCAAATCATCACCCTCCATGTCTAGGTTTAGCTTAGTGGTTTTGCTAAGTGATCACATAATATTTAAATCACGTCAAATTTCTCTGACTTGACTGTTTGGAAGCAGAGACGCGTCCAGCTTCCCTTGGCACAAGGTCAACTAATTAGACTGGTAGCGATGTTACATTAGCCTTATCTGATTGGCTGATCATTCTTTTTTTTCCCTAAAGTAACACAAGTAAGGGGGGCACTGTTTCAATTTCGAGAAACTGTGATTTGAACAACCATAAATGAAAATCCTCTTTGTTTTTTGCTTTATTCATCCCGGAGGGAAATGCAGCAAATAAATAAAATAAATAGAGGAGGCTCAGCTTCCCTTGCTTCTGGGAAAAATGCCACTGTGTGGAAGCCTACAAAGAAGCTTTGTGCATCTTGAAAAGAGGTTTATACAGCTACCAATTTTTGATTATTATTATGTGCTGTTAATTCTAACGATGCACAATATTTTTTGCTGAGTTGTTGGTTTTGAATGAACCACAGTTTGTTTAAAATCCATAATGAGGCAGATATGGCAGTGGTACATTTTACCTATAAGTGTAGGCCTACCATTCTAAATGTTGCTGAAAATAAAGTTTATTGCACAACCAATATATGTATATATATGTGTATAATCATATTATTATTATTTCTGTTATTATTTAGGCAAACTGGTTTGGGAAATAGGTGGCACCATCAAGAAATTTTGCCTAGGGCACCAATATTGCTAGCTGCGGCCCTGACAGTAAATAAGCTAATCATTGTTAAAGAGGATGTACGCATTCTACACATGCTGCGTGGCCTGTTGGCAAAATTGGTGAGAGACACTTGACTGGAATACAAATGAGACACCTGGCTCTAATTTTCTTGAATGATTGTTACTTGACTAAAATTAACTCATGGCAGTAACCAGGAGTACACTCGGGCTCCACTGTGGTTGGCTGAAGAGCACTGAACCTTGTCAGTATTGTGCATGGGCACACAATGCTTGGCTAAATGATGTTTGTTCTGATGGTGACTAGAAGCAAAGTGAATCTGGTGTTCTCATTGGAGTCTACTTTGATTTGGATCCAAGGGCTGGTAGCTGGGAGACCTATTTTATTAGCAGTTACAGAAATCAGGTTCTCACAGCATGTAGCAGCAGAATGAGCTGGAGTTTTGTTATTTAATGTCTTGGACTGGTCAAATCTTTTGGCACAGTTGTGTGACTGAGAAATTCCACAACTTGATGCAATCTGCTCACACAAAAATATTGGATCCCATATGTTATATCCCACAGTATTGCTCTATTTTTACAGTTGAAGTGTACTCATTGTAAACATGTCTGCTGTCCTTTTTTATCTTCAGATATTCTGAAGGTGAAGTTGTTCCATCTGGCATACAAATCTGTTTTTAAAGGCTCTTACAACATTTATATACCAAACTTATAAAGGGAACCAATACTGTTGTGAAGCTCCCTGCTGGTTTTCTTTATAAAATTTATAAATCTTTATAAATCACAAACCAAATATAATTTGGTTTGGGTGCTTTGGGCTGAGTGTTTTACACTGTTCTTCCTTCTTTTTATATTATGTGTTTCATATTGTTACTTCCTCTTTTTAAGAGCCTTGAAGTCCTCTGACTGGATGGAGGGCAGACGTGATGTATTTACGTGTATTGGAAATAAACCAAGTCTTCCTTCTTCTCGTCTTTTTGTCCATAACATGAAAAACTACAAATTACATACCATTTTCACGTTTAGTTTGAATAGAATTTTGAATTACCAGCTCAACAGGAGCAAGCTACTTCACTTTTTCAACAGCTGAGGAGAAGAAGGAAGAGTACAGGAGGTGGAAGACTGTGCGTGATATGTGAGTCATGGACAGAATAAGGTAATAAGCATGCACAAAACAACTGGAATTAACTTGGAGCAGAATGAATGTTAGTGGAATTAAATGGTTCAGATTTAAAATGGGAATAAACCAGTCACATACTGTGGAATTCAATTTCATTCTGAACTGTCTTTTGAATTCAGAATTTGTTGTTTACATAGTTATTTTTCATCAGTTTATATCAGATTTAACTTTTATTCAGAATTAAGAGGATATAAATCTCACATGTAAACATGGAGTTACCTGCCTTTGTAGAACTTTGTAGAACAGTTTATTCATACAGAAATAAAACCACAGTTAAGTTAAAACCATTTCCTTCTTCATAGTTTGAACCAAACCTCATTAACAATGGATTATGAATTATGAAACACAGAGAAAAGAAAACTTCCAGATGCAGGCCTGAATGCAAAATTTCTACTTGCATGAGAAAACATACATTAGCTTACTTGTTCAGAAGGAGGCAGAGTTTTGTATTTTATATAAAAAGGTGACGTAAAAAGTTGGATGGATAAAAATACTTAATCTGTGCTTAATGTCCAACCAAGATGGTCTTTTGTTTTATCAATATGATCTTAAAAAATGCCATCCATCCATCCATCCATCCATCCATCCATCCATCCATCCATCCATCCATCCATCCATCCATCCATCCATCCA
>JBAMHX010000007.1:22987661-22997730 GCA_037177515.1 Pseudomugil tenellus | reverse complement strand
ATGGATGGATGGATGGATGGATGGATGGATGGATGGATGGATGGATGGATGGATGGATGGATGGATGGATGGACATTTTGACAATTTTTCACAATTGTCTCATTTTAGGACTAGCATTGAAAATGTCTTCATTGCAATGATTACTCCAACAAAATAGAACAAAGAAAAAGTTCCCCTCACAGTTCACGCATTTTATTCTAAATCTAAGATAGCTTAAAGAAGTTTCTAAAATAGCCTGACACTCCTGCAGCTTGGGCCAGCAAATCCAATCACACAATGCAATAAAAATTAATGTACTATAAATGAAAAATACATACCAAAACGTTCACCACAAACCAGTCATGAGCTGTGATGTTACTGGCATGTCCACTTATTCTCACAGAAAAGAAATCACATAAAAAGAAAAAGATTCAATTATTTTAATAAGACACTGGATTAAACACATTTTAATAGATTTAAAGTGATTAACTGATTCCTTTTAACCCAACTCTAGTAGGTTTGCTGCATTTCTAACAATATTCAACCAATCATAGTGATTTCTGTCGGTGAAAGACCTCTGACCATGCTGAGCTGACCTTGCTGATTACAAAGGGGAAAGCCAGCTACACGATGAAGAAGACCAGCTGCAGCAGCAGAACATCAGTGGGGTGCGCAAGTCCTTAAGCTCCTTGAGTTCTGCACAAACTATGTGGAGTTATGAGGCATGTCTTTAACCTGAGCCTTAAGCTGAGGGTTGTACCACGCCTTTGGCAGACCTCCTGTCATAACAATACCAAAGACATCGCTCGCCTGACAACTTTGCAGCTTCTGGCTCTCACATCCCACCTGATGACGACACTGGAAAAACTGATACTAGGACACTTCTGCTCCACAGTGGGACCCTACATGAACTGCTGCTGGCTGGCTGTTGGTCTGGCATCAGAGTGGAATATACAGCCATGCACCTTGCTAACATGAAGAAGCCCAGCAGCTGTCAGAATCATGTTTTTTTTCATTTGTTTTATTTCTCCATCTTAAACACCATCCTGCCAGAGTTTCCGAAAGCCAAACTAGAGAAGCCTGGAATTGATCTGGAACAATGGATTTTGCTGGGACCAGTTTGTGAGAGCCTGTGACTGTGTTTGACCCTCTGACTTGCAACATGGGTTTCCACAAAGGGACTGTCTCTGTCCCCATTCTGTTCATCCTCTACACAGCAGACTTCAGACACATAAAGGCTGTTGCATTCTGCAGAAGGCCTCAGATGACTCTGTGATTGTTGTTCTCATCACTGAAGACAATGAGATGGAGTGCAATCCCCCATCCTATTCAGTGGTTATCAAGGGAAGAGACATTAGAAAGTGGACAATGGTGCAGGAAGGGAGCAGACTCTGCTTTGTGAGGAGACTGCTTTTGGAGTGAAAGGAGGACCTTCTTCGACTTGTGGCATCGGGCGTCCTGTGAGGGGAAAATAAACTGGGCAAAATCATCAGGAAGTCCCTAAGGTGTTTTCTGGACTCAATCAGGGAGGCAGGTGACAAAACTGACATCCATGCTGGAGCATGAGTTTCAACCCCATGCAGGAGGCTGTGAAAAGCAGCTTCAGTGACAGAATAATCCATCCTCGCTGTATGAAAGAGAGATAACGCAGGTCTTTCCTTCTTGCTGCTCTCAGACACGGCTCCCACTGCACGTGTAATATCTCTACAGTCACTCTTTTAAAAGCCAACATAACATTTTCCATCATGTGCAATGATTATGCAACAATTTCACTTTTGACACTCTTAACCATTTTTGTATAAATTCATATTGACATATTTATACTACTGTTTAAGTAGTTTAACTCTATCAAACCATATCCTACACATTTCTTTGTATTATCTGTATTTAACTTCATAGCTCCATATTAGTTTATTTTGCTTTACTTTTTAAATTTAAATACTATCATTAACATTTTTTGCCTGACTTTGTGTGTGTTATTATTTGACATGAGGTGCTGGCAGAAGGGAGCAATAAAGGTTTTCTTATTAGTATGCTCCTTATTTAGCAGATGGTTGTTAGTCTTTGGTATAAGGGCAATTATGTTCATATGAGCTATAAATTACTTATCAGCTCCCCACACAGTCTCATGCATCTATAGTACTATAAGAACTACTTTGCAAGGAACCTGTGTGGCAAAGTTAGTTTTGTTTTTCTAATCATGGAAGCAACTATGTTTGCATAATATCAAGTCAATTCAAAGTGCGTGAGAGCCGACTGTTTCCTGCAGGCAACATACTCACCTGCTGGCAGCTGGTGCGCAGTTTCTCACACTACTCTGAAATCTGCAGCTGATTGTTACCTAACCATGTGCGATTAAGATCTTGTGAAGAGGTGGGAAGAAAATGTGTTCATTTAACCCTCACTGTAAGCAAGCCCGAGTCTGTAATCTTGCACAGACGTGCACTAACATGCTTCTGAAGCAAACACTTCTTGGTGGACATAACTGCATTCCGCCCCACCCCTTGCAACCAACATCATCACCACTGTACCTAAATCAGGAAGCACGGATAGGATACGTTGTTTTGCTTTTTCTTTTCTTCTAACGGAGTGACTTTGGTGAATACAACAAGAGTCAACCATAAAGGGAAGAAAGGGCGTGAATGTCGATGGTGTTGACGGCCCACCGTCGACCACCGCCGACAGAAGACTGACAGTTGCTTACAAGCAGTGCACGGCTGAACTGTGGATGCATTTGACACAGACTAACCGGAGAAGGGTACGTTCACTGTCAAACTCAACACATACACATTTGTAGTAAGTTCATTACAGGAAATAAATGAACAAATAAATAAATATATAGACACGCGTGGTGGATACGCTACAGACACTTTCTTGTGATTTTTTCTACTCATAAACCCGCAGGTTACGTAGTGTAACGATAGTAAACACGTTGATTCACGTCGACTTGTTTACACTGCGCATATCACACGTTTAAAAAAATCTGCAGGGAAACTGGGTTTTTTCGGGCTCGTGGGGGTCTTTTTTTAAAACTCTGAAAAAAACGTTGATGTAAATGTGTTCAAGCATCACCCTGCAACAAACCGTGTCACTGTGTCTGTCATGTGCTTTGACAGCGTAGCCCCCCCTCCACTCTGCACTCTCCACCATCTCTTCCGTTCCGATCACCGTTAACAAATTATGCTATATAGCGTTACTTCCGCTTTTACAACAAAATCAACTGTTTTGAGCGGGATTTAGCTGTTATTTACAATAAGTAGACGGTTTCCTTAAGTGCGGCGTGAATAAAAGTCTCAAAGCAAAGTTAAATTAAGCTTATATCAGTTTTTGTCCTCAATTACGCTACACAACTACCGGAAATACGAAAAGATTTGAATACCAAGCCATCATGGAAAGTAGCTCTTTAGATTAAAGTGCGCTCCTGATTTGCAAATGATAAGGTAGGCTATATGCATGCCGAATAAATCATTTTATTAAACTAAAACTTGTGAGGGAAATAAATGGTACTGCACGAATCAAGAAATCATTGTTTTAAGCCAGTCATGTTTAAATAGGAAGATTCATAACGACGTCTTGTATGTGAACTTCAGTGCGGTGTGAGCAAGGGACATAACAGTGTTTACTCCTGTCCAACAGTTCTGAAAATGTGGGTGAAATGTTTATATATTTCACATATATATATGTTTTTCATATTTATGGACAGATATTGATGGCTTGTTCATTTGTTAATTTAGGCTCTCACATTAGAGTAATGACTATTTGTTATGGGGTACAAAAGTGGTCCATGTGAAAATACTCTGCATAAGTAATGTTATGGAATCACAAAATATTGCAAGTTAGAGAGAATTAGGTGTTTTTAATGGTGTCAGAAATGCTTTCCTGAAGATAATCATTTCTCATGACTTAGGGTTGTACTATGTTGCCATTTCTCTTTGACCAGTGGGTAAACTGGCTTGCTGGCTGTTGGGACACTAAATCCCAAAGATGTAGGCCTAGTATTGCGTGTAGTATTACATCACTTTGCCTTCTAAGCAGGTTTATCTACAACCAACTCCACTTGCTCCCCAACTTCATTCAGTAGCACTGAAGACTTTAAACAGATATTGTTGGCATAAATGAACAGAACAGCTGCACCAAAGCGCTGTCAAGGAAAAGAACATTATTTATGGCGGCTAAATATCCGCTTATACGCCTATGCCTGTATTTTTTTATTTTATTTTTTTATCACACACTGTCAGTTTGATATGAAAGGCGAGATAGACGCTCGGAGCTGTGATTACTTGCTTGCTTAGTGTCCCTGCCATGCACAGGCTTTAAATAAAGGACTTGCACATGAGTGGATGCATTTGTCTGAGCTGCATAGGTTTATGAAAGCCTGCCGCTCTGAATGTCCTCTAGACAGGGAATACTGAGCAAGACAACGTCTGGCCTTGATTGATACCAATTACACGTATGTTTAATCCTTACCTTTTTAGATCATTCTTATAAGATGAAACGCTCAGGGATCATCCCTTAAATATCCACATTGTCCTAAGCATGTGTATGGCTGTACTGCTGTTTTAGTTTTCATAGCGGTAGAAATCACTGGTGGATTTTGAGAAATAGCAGGAATTACAAAGTCTGTAAAGTATACAAAGCCAACGTTTGCGCTGAATCAGCTGGATATCTTAATCCACATGTAAACCTTGACATAGTTTCAGGAGTAAAACTCTTGTTTTCCAAGTGACTACTTGAACTGGGAAGGCCACAGGAGTGCATTCCATTAAATTTCCTAGGATTTATCTCAAGCAGGGGGAACATGCCATGGAGTTTTCTCCCAGCCTCGCGCGTCTCCCTTTACATTCCTTTGTTTTCACAAACCAGCTGGCCTTACACAGACCAGTTTCGAGTGTAATTTCACATCTTGTCAGAATCTTTTGCACTAGATGACATTTGCCATCCTCGCTAAACGCGCTACATCCACCCGCCACATCTGTGTTTTACAGGTGACACTCTGAGGTTAGTCAACTTCCGTGCTTGCAGACTCACAAACTTCCTCTCGTTTCTCACTTCCCCTCCTGTCTACGCCTGTTCTTGGCAGACAGGTTGAGTCGCATTACCTGCCATATGAACGCCTTCTGAGCACCAATGCAATAGTTTTGTGAGTCTCAGCTAAGGTGTGGTGCTGGCAGTCAGCTCAGAGTGTTGATCTGACATCATATCCTGTCATTCATGGTGGAGACTCAACCTTATGTTTCTTTCTTTAAAAAAAGGACTACAGCAGGTTAAATGGCCTATCATATGCTCTAATGAAGATAATGATTCCTTGTTTAAGACATACTAAGGGCCTAAATAAGATAACTGAATGATGACAGTTTGTTTTTTAAAATGTAGCAGATGCAGCTTTTCTCTCGTGATCAGGATATATTAATATCTGGTTTTTAAAGTGATAACAAGTGAATAGCTTATTATCTTTTATTATTGCATTTTCATATCCCAAAGTTTTGTATGGTATCAACTCACCTTGAACTAGATTATTTCTAGCTTTGAGGGGAACTTTGGAGTAACATTTCTCGTAAAAAAAAGTAGAATAAATAAAATAGTCAAGTGTTTGTATTATTTGTAGGACTCGAGAAGAAACACCTACTTGAAATGATAAAACAATATCTATAGCAGTGGACCTTTAGGGTGATTGTTTCCTTTAGATGTTCTATTTAAAACAGCTTTCTGTGCTTTCTAAAGGTTGCCCTGCTTTAGTTTTCATAAATGTTCTGTATAATCACACACCTGCAATCATCACACTGTATTAAGGAGTAAGAATGAAAATGTCTCAGTTGGATATTTCATTCAAAGTCAGAACCACTTATTTGGATGAATCACCCAACTGTGAAACCATTCATCTCACGGTTATAGAGCAAGAAGCTAGCAGTGACTTTGATGTTCCAGGCGGGCAGCTGGAGCCCCAGGGTGAATATTGCTGTTGTCTTTGGTGGAGCTGCTGTAAGTTCAGACAGACAGTCACAGCTGACTGCTCACCACCCTGACAAAGCTGAAACTACAGCTATCTTCAGTTAATCATTGTGATGCACTCAACCCAGATTGCCATTTTTTTCTAGAAGTGGTGATGTCCATGACGATGAAGTGATGCTGGCATGATAACCGCAGGAGCAATGCACTTTCCTTTCAACATCATTTTATCACATGAAGATGGCGGCCTGTTTGGCATTCATCTAGTTAATGAATCTGTCAAAACCTGCAGATAGGACTCCAAAGAGAGCTGTGCTAAAAAGCTAAAAACTGCTGCTTTTTCATGAGTGTTTTTTTTCCATGTCCTGCTGGTTTATTTGCAGCAATGATTTCCATTAATGATTGATCCACCTATTGTTTTCCTTATAAACTGAAGAGTCTGAAAGTAAGTGGAATACAGTTTTAGTGGCTGGAATTGTTTTTTTGTTTTTTGGCATTTTTGCTTCAATGTGGCTGAAAAAACATCCATTTTAGTTAATATGCTGGTTAATTAAGTTTTCAGTTCAGTTCTAAAGTTAATTGAGTTCAACCAGTGTAGAAAATGATGACTGATAGATGATGCTGATAATCATTTATATGCTGTTATTAATTGTTTTGATGTCCTTTGATTGTTTTAGCATGACGTACACAAGCAGTACAAATGATTTCCTATTTAAAGAAAAGTGAAACCCAGATAGAGAAAAGATGATGAAATTTCTGAAAATGCTTGCTTGTTTGCTCGTACTAGTATTGAGCAATGTGGTTTGAAAGTCTGCATTACATTTGTTGTGGAATGCTTAGTATGAAGATGGATCAAAGGTTTGAGTTGCTTTTAGTGTTTTGTGGTGCAAGTGGCTCTCAGTAGGATATAATCACACTTGTTTGGCTCTTATGTAAACAAAAAAAAAACATGTCAGCTGAGACTTTTTTTTACTTGTTACATTTTAGTAATCTCTGTGATGAAAAAGGATTAGAGTCCTTTGGTTTGCACCTGTTACCCTTAGTTACATCTAACAAGCAAAGCTAAGCCAGTGGTTAATGATGATAATGATGATGATGATGATTATTATTATTATTATTATTATTATTATTGCTCCAAGCAGCTTCCATAGACTTGCAATGACACAAAAGTGAATATTTATTGCATGTGACCCTTGACATGTCTAAACCCCATAAATATGCATTTCTTCACAGTTCATTGAAAACAAGCAACCACCCACATTGGTCTTGTCTACTTGTCCAACAGCTGTCGTAGCTCTCACACCCACCTACACATTTAGCTGAAGGTTGTAGTTAATGTAAGCGCACACTGATCTGTAACATCAGTGGGATAGTAATTTGATTGACACAAGAACCGCTGTGATATGCTTCACACTAGTTTTACTGTTTCCAAAGCAATAACATACTTCCTGCAGATGCAGCAATTACAAATACTCAAGATCAGCTATTTAAAAAAAAATCTCCAGAAACCTGTAGGATGTTGCAGTTTCCATTTAAATGCAGACATAGCAAAAGTAGCCCATTTCTGATGAGCCAAAGTCATAGTTGCAGAATTTAAACTTGACATTTTAGTACTGGAATCAGTAACTCGGCACTTTATGGCATAGAATATGCACGAGCAAATTTATCCAAAGCTGACATGATTTGTACTTTTTACAAATGAGAGCAAATATTAAAACAAGTTTTAAATTTGCCAGGAAAAGATGGTATCTGCTGATGAACACACAAACCCAAATAATGTTCCAGGGATTTAAGTGACGATAAAGAACACACAGCTGCATATGTTACTGTAAACGTTGATAGATGGTGTTCAGGCTCTTGGAGGTTTACGCTTGCACAGTGCAGAGAAATTAAACAGTGGATATGTTAGTCATGAATTGGTTTATTTTGCTGGTTAAATTCAGTTAATTCACGATGTACCCTTTCAAAAGGAATGTTGAGAGAATATAAGCACAATACCATTCAACATCTATAATTTTTTAGTTTTCGGCTTTCAAACGAGAGCCGAAGGAGGACCTCTCTTGTCAGATGGTATAAATTCTAAGTAACTTTGTCTCTATCTAAGTAAGCAGCTTTGCTGCATTCATAGTCTTAAAATGTTTGAACGTATCTGTAAATAATATTCTAGAGGATTTGTGACCTCTTTTGTTTCGACACCTCTGAAACAAGTTCACAAGGATCCCCTACAACACCTAAAAGAGCAGCAGCTTCTATCAGCGTTAATGCATGGAAGTTGATCGTTAACTGATTTTTATTTGTGGACTACAAAAGCACTTGGTGAGTTCAAACCTCCGCCGAGCTTACAGTTTCCCCTCATATTGTGACTCGTATCCCAAAATATTACATGATCTTTGTCAGAGTGAAAAACAGCAGACAGAAACTGCCTGTAGGAGGTGTCAGCTGCAATAACATGAGTGGCTGTCTCACAAATGAATCCTTCTAAACATTCTTGGGTCCAGACAGTGATCTGGATCACCTCCAAAATTTAATCACTTCTTCATCTTCCCATTTTGGATATGTCCTGAAAACAAACAAACAGGCAGACAGACACACAGATAAACACCAGCAATAATATAACCTCCTTGGCAGAGGTAATTTAACTGTGAGTGAGAAAAAAAGAAGCTTTCTGTAACCTTCTGCAGCTTCAATCTTACAGTAACTGTTAAGCTTATGGAAAAGGAAAGAAGAAAGGAACTAAATCAGTTAGAGAAGATGCCACTCTGTTCCGTCTTCCCTCACGCTTTACCAGATATTGACCTTTGACCTCAAACCTAGAACCTTTCTTTGGCAGATAGACATATTGTACGGTTAGCTCTCACCACAATCCTCAATCTTTCCTCTTCCTTCCCTCCTCACACACACACACACACATGCTCCGTGCTCATTACATAACCGCTTTTCGCAGAAACACGGTGCAATTGCTACGTGCAGCCGAAGGGTTAACAGAAGCCGTTGTGTCTCGTGCTCAATAGCAAACCTCAAGCGAAACAAAGGAACCAAGCAGTGGCAGACATGCACACGTGTTCCAGACAGAGAAATGGGCTTGTCAGCATGTTGTCCCATGAAACCCCTTTGTCAAATTGAATGTGCATGCTTGACGCCATATGATGCAAGATGTGTACTGCATGTGTACTTGCAGATTTATGTTATTTCAGAAGAGAAGAGATAATGTGTTTATACTATGAGATATCCCAGGGAGGCAGAGCTGCATTGAGGCTAAATAGCTGTTGCATAGAAGGAACTGACAGCTTCCTTATTGCAAATCCTACAAATCATACAGTATGTTGGAGTAGTTGATTAACTTAGCATTAGCGATTAGAAGAAGCAAACAGTAGTCCCACTCTGATCAGTGTTAAAAATTTCCTAAATTAATGAAGATCTCATAGTTTGCAGGAATATGAAGGCAGCAGTGTCTGGTTTCAGATGGGTTATGTGTTAAGAGTGCTGAAGCCGTCACACAGATAGCAATCTGGGAAGTGGCCGCATTGCTGTTTGGCAAGAAACACTCAAAGAATGTGACACACACTATTTTTTTTTGTCCAAAGATGTATCTGTTCCTTTTGACAAAGTCCCTCTCAACAGCAAAAGCAGGGTAGCCTGCATAATTCATAACTGCTGTAATGTCCTAGCTTGTGGTAGAAAATGTTTTACCCTAGATTCAGGATGACAGTTTTCATGAAGTCTCCTTCTAGGAAGAAGGTGTGATATGTGATATCTGGACAAAAATGCCATAGTGCTAATCTGAGGCTTATTGGCAAGACGTCTGCACTCGTGCAGATTCATGTTTGCCTGAATATTTTATTAGTAATCTTCCCTGTTTCTACATGCTCATGATGGGGGACTGAACAGAAGACAAATACAGTTCATTGTTTTCCTTTACTAAGCTGCTATTCTTCATGCTTTACAGGTTTATATGAAGATAGTTAATATAAATAGGGTTATTATTAACATAATCTATGGGATTGTTTTAATTGGATTATAAATGGACTAGAATGAGATGTATTGAATATTACTGTCTGCCCCAGATCAATGCATACACACACACACACACACACACACACACACACACACACACACACACACACACACACACACACACACACAC
>JBAMHX010000007.1:22977158-22987561 GCA_037177515.1 Pseudomugil tenellus | reverse complement strand
TATATTATATTAGGGGACAAATTTCCTCACAATAAATTCAGAATAAAAGGGAAGGTAAAAGGCCAAATTGTTCATTTTCTGGTTGTCTTTTCTTAGCACTTAGACTATGTTTTGGTTTGCTTTTGTTTTAATCACGTATGTAGTTCAGACAATTTCCCTTTTTGGAAATTGCTCGCGAATGATGTCTTGGAAAATGAAAATGAGTTTGTCAAAAAAAAAAAGTAAAAAGCAAGGAGAGCAAATTGATTATCATGGGGAAATTGTCATTTAGTTCCTTTGCGTAGCTGTGATGTGTGAATTTGATTAAATGGTTCGGTTGATGTTATTTTCTTTGCCTTATTTTCAGTTTAATAATAAAATTAGGAAAGCAATATCATGATTTTCTACATTTCTTTCACACTTTGATGCAGCATCATTTTAAAATCATTTAAATAGTCTCATATAATTGTCTTATTAATCATTTATCGCAATAATTTGATTTACTCTGGAAAATTTCTTTCACTATTATAGTGCTATTGAGTAATATACTTTCACCTCAGGACACAAACTAATTTATTTGCAATAGTGAAATCTAAATCAAAATGATTGTGGTTGCATTTAAAAACTGCAGAGCAGTAAAAAACAATAAGCAGGAGATTAGTTTCATTCAGCTGTTTTCTTCCAGGTGAATGAAAATGGGAAAGATGATTATGGAAAATGATGACAGTTATTTCAGGTAATTATAGAATTATCAAATAGGTGTGATAGGCCTAGCTGGAGACACCCAATGGTCGAGAAATCATCCATAAAGCATTGAAGCTGATTTCAATGTATAAAAGCTGAGAGCTTGGGAAAGAAAATCCAGACAATATCTGTAACACTTGCGATGTTGATTGCAGGACATTCCCAATAACTACTTCCACTAGAGTGTTTACTTTTGATTTTTATATGATGCAGTGTTCAAGTTTTTAATGTTTTCAAAGACGTTAAGACTTTACATCGTACAAATTATTTAGAAAACTGAAGGCTTCTTACGTCAACCACCATTGTTCCTACAAGAGGTGGGAGGAAAGTTTAGTACCAAAGGGGAATGACGGATATATAAAGCAAAACAATCCTGCACAATATAAACCGACAGCACCAAGGTCATTGTATTACTGCACCAACATATGTGGGAATGCTTCATCTGCATCATATTTACCAGTTCTTTAAAGGATCCGCTCCCATGTGAGTGCGTTATATGGTGGAATTGATATACCAACACCATGAATGCAGGATAGTTGTGTGTTTTATAACTCAATGGCTCTGTACTTAAGTCATGTGTAAACAAAAACTCTATTATTAACTTCCACTTCAGAAGCAACTCCAGAGGCGCTAAAAGGACTTAAGGGCAAGTAAAGAACAAATATAAAAATAAATGACGGGAGTCAGTGACAAGACTTTATTACGGCATCTGTTGGATGAAACCTCAATACACACTGTCTGCGGGACACCCGACTACGATAGGTCACGTTTGCTACAGACTGCTCCAACAGCCAACATAGGTACGGTACCAGTCAAAAGATTGCACACACTTTAGCACTTGCAGGAGTGCGGCTTTCTATGACCGGAGTTGCCGATCCCTGAGATAAATAAACAGGTTAAATATGCTGCATTGTTGGACTACAGAAGTGCAAAAGCTACTGAACATATTATTATGATCTGTGGGGTTTTGCTCTTGTCTGTTGCTGTGCCAGGTGTTTTGTAGCAGGAAAATTCTTACTTGTAGGACCGGACTTGCCTACCGCTGATTTATTTAGTTTTCTGGTCTTTTGCAATTTTTGTTATGTCTCTATTATTATTTTGTAGAGTTGGTCCCTTTTTTTAATTCTATTTGCTTTACATCCAGTTCTGCACTCATTAATTATCACACCTGCTTTTCGTTGTGTAATCAGCCCCTCCCCGATAACCAGGTTGTCTTTATTCCTTGCTTATTTGTTTTGTGTGTTTTTGTCAGTCATCTCTCTGTCTAATTTGTCATTGTCTTCAGTTGTGTGGTAATGTTGTTGGTTACTCCTCAGTTGTTTCTGTATGCTGAACTCCAGAGAGGTAAATAACTAAATAACTCCAGAGAGGTTATCTAAACTGATGAACACCAACTACTTTCCGGTATGTTAGTAACTTCTACATTATTAGAGGCACAGACCGCAAACTTTTTATATCTATCATCTAAAGTTTTCCGAAAGGTGTTTTTCCATAGAAAATGTGTCTCCTTTAAGGAAAATAAAAGGGAAGCTTATTCCAACACATTGTCTGTGACTTCTCAGATTGTTTTTACTAGAATAAAGTGACTTATTTGAAGAACTCGCGTATAGCAATCTTTATAGGTCCAAAAAACTTTTACACTCTTATGACTGTTCACAAAGCTGCTGTGCAAACAGAGGGGAGGCAGGTTGATAAATCCCTGTTTTTCTGAATGTTATTCTTGCCATACTTGTGCAACCCATTCAATTATTTTTCCAGTCTTATAAAAATATCCTTAGATCCTGAGATTTATGTTGCAATGAGGTAATTTCCCCTTCATTTTGACAGGCCTGCAGTTAGTCAGATGGAAATCTGTATATCACATATTGCTTTCATAAAGGGGAAAATTGCCTTTTTGCCAATACATAGTACGATACCTGAACCAATTTTGGCCTTGAAAAGATAGTCATTGCACGTACAATCCTTCCTTATGTCCTGCTGTTGATCTGATGATTCTGCCAACAAATCACTTCTCCAAAAAATATAAAAGCAGTGGTCATAACTTTGACATAACAGGGTGTGGGGATTCATGGCTTGTCCACACGTAGCCGGGTTTTTGTAAAACTGTATATCTTACTCCCTTCGGCTAGTAGAAAACACTCGTCCACACTACCTTGTTTTTTCAAAGATCCATCCACAACTATCTGCAACTATTAATGGACATTCATAATTATATCAAATCTTTTTTTTTCTCTGTAATCTACCCTCCGTCTGCTAAACAGTACAGTGTACAGGCAACTTAATTTTACAACATTGATTGGTGACTGCATGACAGTAGACTGTCCTTCTGTGTGAGGGCCTTTGACTGTATATAATTACTGGACAGCACATACCATCGATCAAAAGGACACGCCTCTAAATTTAAGATTAAAATAACACTTTGGAGCCACTCTGTAAACATTTTTATTTCAGCTGTTAAATCGGACATTTTAACATGGGAATCAATGGTCATTGCTCTCTGTTGCAGCCAGTCATCCAGCCGTGAGGGGTGAACTGCAAGTATTTCAACTTCCTTATTAGCCTCACAATCCGCACCCAGAGATTTCCGCCTGGTGAGGACATGCGGACATTGTCCTGCCATTCTTCCGGGAGGACGTTGGAAATCTATGTGTAGTAGTATATGTGCTTGTAATAACAGACAAACACGAACTGTCTGGTATTGATAAAGGTAACAGTGTTTTGAGAACAGTGATGTTAAATTTCCCCCCAGTGATTAATAAAGTATTTATTATTAATATAATAAATAATATCAATAATAATAGTATACAAAGGTCGCACATGTGACATCATCGTATTATCCGTTGCAGACAGTGATGTTTCCACACTAAAAACCTCCGGTATAAATGTCCACATGCAGATATATCAGTGGAGGTTTTGAAAATCTTCACTTTGGTTGGAGGTTTTTAGAATAATTGTTTTTGATTACATAAATCTGCATTTTGGTGTGGATGACAGGCCAAATCGAAGAAAAGAAATTGTTTTGTGAGATACCCAGTTACGTTTGGAAAAGGCAACAGATTTGACAACCCATGATGGTAATATTCAAGGAAAATCAAATTGGAGTAATTTAAAGAAAGGTGTTTACAGAATAAATGATAGATTTTTTTCTTTTTATATTAAGGTGCAGCCTTTTTTCATTATTTTTCTACATCAGAACCATGAGAAAACATCATTGGCTTATGAGGGTGATTATTTGAAATAGCCCCTGCTAATGGACATCTCAGAGAGATATAATTGCTTCTATGTGCTGCAGTCTGTGCTTTGGGAGGTAATGGATTCTTCCAGGTGTTCCCCTGTATATAGCTACTCCATAATAAGAGCTTATATCATTCTTATTTTTACTAAATCCACAAACAAAAATGATTCAAGATGTCTCTATGGTAATAACTGGTTGTTAACAGCAACTTGAAAGGCTTACACTGGAAATGGATGCTTGAAACCAATTTTGCCTTGGATTTCTTTCAAGGTGTGTGTGTGTGAGAGAGAGATGAAGCACAAAGGCCATGGAATATCATCAGTATTGTTTTAGTCCAAAAGCACTGCAGGGAATGACCTTCCTGCTCTCTGGGCCCGTCTGCCTTTCCCTCTCTCACATTCCCTTATGCAACCATCATTTCTTGCAAGTCCTTTCAAGATAGCAGGCCTGATTGTGTAACATCTGAGAGGGAAAAATGCCGGAAGGACTCGCATGTACACACAGAGTCTTAGGGATATCTTGCCACATCCAGCAAAGCATCAAAGTTCTCAGCGAATGGTTTAAGGCTCCACTGGATGCACAGAAACTGGCGGAATGAGTGTGTCTCTGTGTTAAATCAGCTGGGAGTTTCAGCTCCTTTTTATTTCTGCTTCATAGGACGTTGTGATCATTTTCTTCCACAAACAAACACAATTCTGTTCATTTAGATTCTTTACATAAGCGTGTTTGTTGCATTTTTATGTCAGGAGTTTTTGAGCCCTTACTGAACAATATGTTTAATCCATCCCATCTGATTTCCTTCAAGTCAGTGGCTTTAAAATTGAGGTCAGTTGTATTAGATATGTGTGGTCACGTCCGAGGTGTGTTATTAAAAACATCCTCCAAACACACTGAAGCCTTTCCCTTATTATTTCATTTCAGCTTTTCCACACGTTTAACATGTTTCTATTTGAGAGCGTCTGAGTGGATGCTGAGCAAGAACAAGCTTATTAAAACCTAAACTAATCAAAATTTACAGTTCTGCCTGAGCTTCAAGTGGCATAGGTTGATAAAGCAAGATTGTTCCCAGCGATTAAATAACAAGAAATTCTTATCAAAGTTTGATGTTCCTCGCAGCACTGATTTATCTTTGACTCATTGTTTTGGCTGAGGGCCCAAACTCAGACAGCAAACATTAGAGGTCTGAAGAAGTTTAAATTTGCTTTGCATGCGCCATTCATAACTTGTTGAAAGTGTGTGGTTTATATCTGAAGCAGTTTTATGAGGCGTTTCAACTGACCAAAGTGCAAAGTGAGTTGGTGTGATAGCCTCACATATATGTTTGAGACAGTATTGCACAGGGTTAAGAAGATATTGTGATGAGTTTGATGGCCGCACAGGAGGCCGATCTGGCCTGGATTAAAAAGGTTTGTGAATTGGCATGTTGGTGAGATTCTGCACGTCACTGATGTTTCCACTGTGTAGCAACATGATACTCTTTGGAGGAATAAACTATAGCTTGGAGCTGATATTTTCTTTTTGATAAAAAGGTGAAACAGATTTATTGTCAATGAATATGAAATCGTTGCAGATCAACAGACAAGTGAAATAACCAATCTGCAGAGGGAACAACAGTCTGTAGAGTATTATTTATACATATGGATGAGGAGAATTTTGTCATTAGACTCAATTTTAAAGATGAAATTAGATAACTCCTCCATAAATATCCCCCATAATATCATCACAGTACAGGTACAATTGGTTACAGTGTCTCATTCTCATTACAATCTGTGCCTACAGAGTATTGTACTTTATTCAGAGTGACAGAACACTTTAATTCCCCTCTCTCCTACTCACATTCATGTCTTCATTAGCTCATGGGCAGCTTCTCGTGCATCCCACGTCTCATCAAACAGACTGAGGTCGAGTAGGCAGCTACAGCATTTACTTGCTCAAATTAGCTGCTGCTAAATTTGGAGCAGCGCCAAATTATGAGCATTATAGTAACGCATCCGTACAGCCTCAAGAGAAACTAAGGAGGATGATCTTCCAGCCTGAGTAATTATGTTTTCCCTACCGCTTTCCGGTGAGTGCTTTCTTAAGAGGGAAAAAATGGTTAATGGGAAAGTGTGAAAGTTGCTGAATGAATCAGTGTGACCGTACAAACATTTCTCCTATTTGTGATATTTTATTAGTCCTCTATGTGTGTCTTAAGAAAGAAATAGTCAAGATGCCTGTCTGTGTGAGGTAGTGAAGTAAAAGGTTTACTTTATTTACTATAAAAACAATCGTATATCAACCCATTGCCTAAAGTTTTAGAAGTTTAAGTCAGGTACACCAGATTTAAATGATAGTAACACTGAGATAGTAACAGAATTATTAAAAAACACAACATTTAAAAATACTTGTGACCTGAATTGAAGAAATCCTGTTATTTTAAATGAGACCTTTGTCAGCATGTTTCTTGATCTATTATGAACGAAATTAATAAAAGCAGTGAATAAAAGTATTTATAAATGATGAATAAAAGTAGTGAGGTGGGGTTGAAGTCAGAATTACATTGGTTAATGCACAAGTTCCTTTGATTAATGGTTATTTAATTTTGAAGCAACAGAATGGTTTATGCAGACTCCATGTGGTTAACTACAGATGTACAAACTTTAGATTTATGGGTACATGTGTTCTTTCGTTTTAGAGACAACAATGATATGACTGTGGCTACCATATTGTTTATCTCACTGACCTGCCCTTTAAGAGACCACCAGCAGGTTCTATCTATATTTGTTACATGGAATACACAGATTCAAAATTGTTATTTTGCCCCTTTTGTATTATTGTTGTTGTTGTTGCTTAAGCCTTGTTTGTCTATCATGAGACAAGCAGTACTTTTGCATTACAGACATGTGGATATCGAATCAAAATACATAGAAACAAAATGCATATCTATTCTAATATTGATTCCCACTCTCACAGATAGAATCCTGAAATGCTGACTAATGAGAGAAATGGGAGCAGAGAAATGTGTCTGCAGCGAGGGAGCAAGACTTTTCTGTCGCAGTGCAGTACTACTGTCTACCTCAAGCAAAGCTCATTCTGTACAGTTTTAAGTGTCATTTAGATGATGCATTGTTTATGTGTGTTGTTCTTATGGTGAGTTTTGCAGTCCTGTTGGCTTCACAGGTTTTGTTTGTTTGGTCTCCGGTAGTTTAGGAATCATTAATACAAGTCTCACTTATCCACTTTCCATCTCTTATCTAAGCTATAGCCATAAGAACGAGCCATCCTTCTCCCCACCAAGATACTCCAGCAAGATTCTCCAGGAGACATCTTAACAAGATGTCTGAACCAACTCATCTGACTTCCATCAATATGGAAGATCAGTTTCGCTCCTCAAAGCTGTCTTCAGATGTGTTAGCACCTCACCCAGTCCCTCAGACTGAGCCTGGCCATGCTCTGAAGGAAGCTCGTTTCATGCACTTGAATCTTTGATCTCATCCTTTCAGTCGGTACCCAGGTCTCATGACTACAGATGACGTTTGGTAGGTAGATAGATAAGTAAATCGAGAGTTTTTTCTTTCATCCCACAACAGACCAGAGCAACACCTTCTGGTGCTGTGATGCTGTCTTAACTTGTTGGACTGACTTGAATACGTCCATGAACCTCAGAGTTATGATGTTGATGGTTTCTGACAACACAGTCCAGAGGCCTGTACTATGAAGCTTGATTAACTCAACCCAGACTTATCTCTGTTCTCTGGATTGACTCAGCCAAACATTGAGGACCTGGAATAAGCTGTACTACAAAGCTGGCTATCAACTTGCTAACTGCATCCAATAAAAACTGACAGCACTCAGATCACTGTACTACAGTTCAAAGATATCTGACAATGTTTTATCTACGTCATATTTCCCACTTCTTTAAAGGATCCGTTCCTATGTGAGCGAGTTATCAACTCCTCCACCATGAATGCAGGATAGTTGTGTGTCCATAACTTAATGTACTGTATCATGTGTGGAAACGAGTACCCACCATTATAAACCTCTGTTACAGAAGCAGCCCCAGTGGAGCTAAAAGGATTTTGGAACAAGTAAAGAACAAATATAAAAACATAATTCAGAGCAAAAAGGCTTTATTACTGTATCTGTTGTGTAGATGAAACCTCAATGCATACTGTCTGTGACAGTAAGTGGCCGACTACGATGGGTCACGATCCAACAGCTGACATATGTATCTCAGCCCATCTGATGTGACTCTGTACCGTTGGTACAGCATGTCATCAGGAAAGTCTGTCCCTGAAGACTCTTCCTCTCCTAAGGGTTGCTCTCACTACCTGTACAGCCTCAACAGGATCCTCTGAAAATGGGCAGGCCATTTTCTATGAGATTTGATTGGTCAGGAGGTGGTGTTTTTATACTCACTGATCTCTTAACTTAGAACCGAACCTGCTCTGGACCAGGTTAGCTGTTCAGCATGTGTTGCTGCGGTGATACAGCTGGATCAAAAGTAAGCCAGCTTTGTAGTACAGAAAATCCAGAAGTAATTCCTGAAGTTATCTGTATAAGCAAAATTCCAGCTTTGTAGTACAGGCATCAGGTGTAAACTCTGTGGGATCATGGATCTGTCTGTGCAGCAGCTGATGTAAAAGAAATAGAAAAGCCATAAGGATGTTTTTGTTCTTTTAGCTTGTAAAACAGACTCTACTTCACTTTAGCTTGCTTCTGAGTGAACACTGGATCTCAAATTGAAGCTGCTGCATATAAGCACTGAAGACTCAGACCCATTGACGCTTGAGGTGTTCCTCTGGGTAATGGGCAAAACATGGGTTTTTATTTATTTAATTTTTATTTATTTTGCTGTCTTGACAAAAACTGTAGCAGCAGTTACTACCACTTTCTACGAACATGCAAAGTTGGCTCTGTCTATTTCTCGGTTGTCACTCAGGCAACCAGTCGTGCCGTAAATGAAATAGTTTATGTGCTTGTTTGTGCACTACGCTGGTCACTAGAGGGTTCCAGTAATAGGCACATTACAGAGCTCAGACCAGCAGAGTTTGTACGACGTAAACAAAACAGACAATCACGATGACAATAGAGGAAATTAGTATTAGCAGAAAATGACAACAGCAGTGGGTTCATAGATACGTAAGGCCTCTAAACCAAGCATGCTATGTCCTATCTTTGAATTTTTTTTTACCATTTCTGCTGCTGTTGTTACTGTGATCTTATATTCAGTCACTACCCCCTTCTGTTTACTTCCATACTGTAGCTTGCTAACATATAGTGTTCATTTCTGAGGTCACACCCTAATGATAGATCAAACAAAAAAGTATATAAGGCAGCCTTTACAAACACTTGATAAAAAGCTAGTTATTCTTCTTTTGAGGCATATAAGGAGTTTAATTTAGACCCTGTTTATGCAGCAGAAACAGATGCATCAGTCCTACCTTGACCAGCCAGGGTGAAAGGCGATCAACACTCTTGCTGTATGATGAACTATGAAACATCTGGATATTGTTCACAATCGCAGATTTAGATGCTGATGAGGGTTGCTTAAAGCCTATTCACAAATAAAAGAACATATAAATACATTAGTGAGTATATATTTAAAAAATGAGAACTTAAAGCTTTTAAAATGTTTAACGTGAGCTGAGTGACAGTATCATAGTTCATCCTTTGTGTTTTATGTTCCTGTGAGTTTTTCTTTTAGCAGTTTAGTTGCTGTATATCTCTACTTTTGTCAACAGTTCACTGGCAACAGGTGTTTTTCCCAAGTCGCTGAAGATAGCTGCCATTAAGCCTATCCTGAAGAAAAGGACTCTAGACGCCTCTATAATGAAAAACTATAGGCCTGTCTCTAACTTCTCTTTTATATCCAAGATAATTGAGAAAGTTGTATTTAACCAGCTTAATGATTTCTTAAATGAAAGTAGGAATCTTGATAAATTCCAGTCAGGCTTCCGACCTCTTCACAGCACTGAAACAGCTCTGGTCAAAGTCCTAAATGACATTAGGCTTAATGCTGATTCTGGTCAAGTATCAGTTCTGGTTCTGTTGGATCTCAGTTCTGTGTTTGATACTGTAGATCATAGAATCCTGTTGCACAGGCTGGAAAACTGGGTTGGACTTTCTGGAGAGGTTCTTAACTGGTTCAGGTCCTATTTAGAGGGGCAGAGTTATTTTGTGACGATCGGCAGCTATGAATCTAAGCGAGTGGCCATGACTTGTGGAGTACCTCAGGGTTCAGTCCTTGGACCTCTTCTGTTCAACTTGTATATGCTCCCTTTTGGGTGAACTATTACAGAACTTAAACATCAATTATCACAGTTATGCAGACGATACCCAACTTTACGTGTCTTTGTCACCAGACGACTGCAGACCAATAGATGTATTGTGTCACTGTTTAGAGCAAATAAACACCTGGATGAGAGAAAACTTTCTCCAATTAAATGAAGATAAAACTGAAATA
>JBAMHX010000007.1:22959257-22977058 GCA_037177515.1 Pseudomugil tenellus | reverse complement strand
AGCTCTTAGATCCAAAGACTGAGGTCAACTAGTCCAGACCAGAGTCCAGACTAAACATGGAGAAGCAGCATTTAGCTTTATGCTGCAAGCAAGTGGAACAAACTGCCAGTAGAGATAAAACTTTCATCAAATGTAGTAATGTTTAATCCAGGTTAAAAACTTATCTTTTCTCTTCCAGCTATAAATAAAGTCTGCACGGTAACTTTTTAATTATGTTCTTCTTAATGATTTTAATTTAATTTATTATTTTCTTATGATTCTTGCTCTGTTTTTATTTCTGTTTCAACATCTGTAATGCTTTTAATGGTTTTATGTAAAGCACTTTCAACTGTTGTGTACATGAAAAGTGCTATACAAATAAACCTTGCCTTGCCTTACTTTTCTACTCTACTTTAAATGCAAAATTGTTTCATCATAGGTGTTATTTAAAGCTTTGCAAACTGATTGCATTGTATTTGTACTTGGTAATTCTGAGCATTTGAAACATTACAGCGATTCTGCTGGTGGCGAAAACCCTGCTGCCTGATCTCTGGTCTGTGAACAGTGGGTGCCATGACGTATCTCAGTGGATTTTCTGTGATCACTACATCAGCATGGAGGCCTCATGTTTAATTAGTGTTATGGAAACCAGGTGTCATGTATCTCTGTATGTAAAGTATGTTTATAATTATTTAAAATTTAATTCTTAAATCACCTGCTCTATATCAGTGTTGACATTCATGTTTATTTTTCTGCCTCATTGCCTGTTTTTAGTAAAAATGTCAAAGCTGTTCCAGCATCAGTCTGTACGTTTAGTAGACCATCAAGAAGCCAAAGTGCGGCTTAATATTATGAATAAGCAGTTTTTCTGCAGCTTTTAAGATTTTTGACAGGTTATTATACTACAAGTGAAAAGAAGAAAGGAACACAGTATCTCAGACATGATGAAAGCCTTTTCTGTTGTCTTCTGAACTCTCCTGAAAGCCAAAAAAGCCTGCTGTGGTTGTTTGAAAGTAAAGGCGTCTGTTCCTTGGGGAGTAAAAAAAATTACATTCCCAGAAATGGTGAGCGCAGGCTGTGATTTCGGTGGATGTAGCATTCACGCCTTCAGCTTCTTTTTTATTATGCGCCTTGTCTTACTGGCAACTTGGAACACAAGCAGACGCCTGCGAGTGTTTATTACTTCAGCTGCAATCTTTAATTTCTTGCATTCATATAAATCCAGTAATTCATGGTTGGTTTCATGCTGTGTGTGCTTTGAACTTAAGATATTTTATGTTCCCTCCAGAAACAGAAAGTTGGATGTCTCTGCTATTCTATTTCTCTAAAGGAATGAGTTTAGTTTTGTAGTTTACAGTGATATGAAAACACCAGCTCACCTTTCAGTGCTTCATGATTTGACTGGGCTATCATCAAGCATCTTAATCACAGCTAGTAACTAAGCCTCATTTTAAAGGGCAAAGATACACTTTTGAATACACCCCATTACCAGACTGCCTTTAGTCACATTGCAAAGTGGCACATTATGATTAGGATGTGACTAATCTGTGGTGCCTCACAGCAAAATGATCAGTCGGTTGAGAAACATACCAGCATCGAAGATGATTCGAATGAGGCAGCTGCTATTTGACTGTAGGTTGTTGGCTGCAGCTGTGGTCATACCACAGATCAATGCATTACAAATAGTCTAAGGCATTGAGGAAGGTAAACAGATTCGATTTGAGTGTGCAAAGCCCAAGTTACAGTACAGCAAAATGCAATGAGTAATATTGTAAAGTATGAGTTATACTTCATTAAAAAAGTGAAGTCTTTTTGTGTGTCTGAGCTCAGGAATAAAATTGCATTTTGATATTTTAGTTGCTTGTTATAATTACCTCTGCCAAGGACATCATGTTTTCGCCAGTGTTTATCTGTCTGTGTACAACATAACTCAAAACGTTATGGATTCTCTTGAAATTTTTAGGATATATCCAGAAAGGGAAGATGAAGACGTGATTCAATTCTAGAGCTGATTCGGATCACCGTCTGGATCCAGGAAGGTTTTGAACAATTCTCTAACATTGTAAGATAGGCACTCATGTGATGGCAACTGATGCCTCCTACAGGCTGTTTCTGTCTACTGTTTTTCACTCTAACAAAGATCATGTGTGGCTGAGCTCAGAGAGATGTATCACTCTAAATTAAGCCCAAACGTCTTTCTAGTCATTTCCAAGACAAACATTGTTCCATTACAGTCTTTTATACATGCAATGACATAAAGCCATGCCGTGACAGCAGCATCTGACAGCGCGAGACTGTCTTATAGAACATGGACTTGTCTTAGGAGTGTCTTTTTAAAAAAGTAAGTAATCATTGCAATGCTTGTCCCAATGTTGTATCGTGATCAAAGTTGTGATTTGCAGCTTTCAGACATATACCAACTCTGCTGAAGAATTTGACAAAGATTTGATCTTTAAAGTTAGATTTAAAAGCAGCTTTACATTTAAAGGGGCCATTAAAGGGGACTTTTATGAGGATTTTAACCTTCTATAAGTGTTAATTGCACCTTAAAACGATCCCGAAAGTTTTATTTTTTATCAATGTGTTTTTGTAGTTTTATCTCTTTAAAGTCTCCACGTGCCACGTCAGCATAGTGGAGACCCCCCCCCCCCCCCTACCCGAAAACTTTATCATGCCACGAAGTATGTATGTAGCTGTGCTGTGCTCTCTTTAACACACATGTAAATGCATGCTGACTACACACAGCGCCTTTCTGTCTGCTCAGTGCAGGAGGGAGCAGGGGGGCAGCAGAGATACTGAGGAGAGAAGGACAGACACAGATCCTGGCATTCACAGTTCCTGCTAGAAATCTCTCAGCAACAAATTGGTGGTATCGCAAACAATCGTTGTTGCATGTTGAAAAAATGCATAATATTATCATAGATGTGCATAGCATAGACCTTGACATATAGCATACTATGGCCCCTTTTAAAGTGTTCAATTGACAAATGGTTGCTTTCCTTGTGGAG
This sequence comes from Pseudomugil tenellus, assembly GCA_037177515.1. NCBI lineage: Eukaryota > Metazoa > Chordata > Actinopteri > Atheriniformes > Pseudomugilidae > Pseudomugil > Pseudomugil tenellus. The sequence continues at coordinate 22,974,071 of JBAMHX010000007.1, read as the reverse complement.
CTCTATCTGTTTATGATCTTTCTACTATTAATGAGACTAAAATTAAATTTTATTTCCTCCTAGAAAAAAAAATAAATAAAAAGTCCCGTGTCCACTCTGATTTCACACTATGAAAGTAAACACCAGAATGGCATGAGATCCACTGTTTAAATCAGCTTTAGCTAGAGTTTACCTCGCCAATCTTTGTTTTTACCAATAGGGCTTGATTAGCAAGTAATAAGCTTTCTTTGACAGCGGGTATAAGACCATGATCTTCCACATTTAAGACAATAAAGTGTAAAATCTTAATATTTGGTTCAATAAATTAAACACTTTTGAACACATGTAAGCATGCTGCTTCAAGCTAATACCCTGCAGACACTAAGCTAGGTAGAGCGGAGCTTATCTTCCACAAGATTAGTGTTCCTGACTTTATAATCTGAAACTCCTGCACCCATCCTTATGCAAACTGTATGTGGGACTTCAATAACTACGGAACTGCTCCGAAGAGTAGCGCTCACACAGCAAACCAGTTATCCGAAGATGTCGGTAGTGGAGAACTGCGACAGGAAGATCTCTTTGGTGTGCCGCTATTTGATAAGAATTTCCTTTGGATCTATATCACTTATAATGTTCATCTTGTCATTATTCCAGTCCCAAACATGCTTGTTCAACGTATCCCGGTAAATTTGAACAAGTTTTTCTTTTTCTCCCTTCTCGGTCTCGGCCCAGTCGGTGCTACAATGCTGCGGTCTGTTTACATTAGTAAGACCATCAACATTGCCGCCACGTGCCAGAATGCACCTCCCAACCATATTTAAATCCAAACACAATGTTGAAATGAAAATCCTTTGCTCAAAGTACTTTTTAATTTGCAAAAGATTACATTTCATTTTATTGTGATGGTTTAGAAAAAGCTGAATCCAGACACCAGTGTCCTGTTACTAATTTATTTATTGGTTGCTTTTCTACTGAAGTAAGAAATTGAAAAGCTTTTTTTTTTTCTTGCTTTTTTATGGCTGTGTGTGATACTGCTGTTTCAGACACCAACTGAGGATGTAGCCCCTCTTTGCCTGATAAGGAGGTGGATGAAATTCTCACATAGTATGCTGTTTACAGTTCTCCCTTGCTGAAATCTCACTCTGTTTCTTACAGTCTCTGTCAGCAGCATGGGACAGCATCTAGGAAAGAGGGAGCCACCCACATATAGCAAGGTAAGAGTCTTTTTTAATGTGGTTCGGTGTCAGGGGAACAATAAAAATAATACCATATATTGTCAGATCATTGGGGTATGTGAATGAAGCATGTGTGAGGAGGGTTTTTATGGTTTTTCCCTAACACCTATCAATGTAAGAACTGCCGTTTATCAGTGAGACTTTGGACCACATTGCAATCATACTGCAACTTTCCTTCACTCCACTGATTTATTACTGTTTTTTTTAGCGTTTAGTCAGCCATGCGTGTCAGGAATCTCATTAAAAATGTCTTAGTTAATGTGGTACAAACTTGAAAATACTGTTTCGTTGAGATGGTGCTTCTCTACAATGCCTGCTGCACACAGAATGAGTGTTAGGTTCACAAGGGATTGGATTTCTCACAGCCACCTACAGAATGTGTTCTTTGTGAAATCTCTTAGCTGCAATGCAAAGGTCACAAATCTGGGTTTCACGCTGCCACAGGCAACCCTTTACACCCTCCTCACTAGTTTATTTATTTAGATTTAATCCTTAAATTGTGCTTTAACTTGTGTTTTATGTGGATTATTTTTTCATGTGTGGAGTAGAGAATGGAGAAAGCGAAAATATTACAAATTTAAACATAAGAAAACTTCATTTCTTTGTCTACATTATTTTTTATTAAGATTAATGTCTGTTTTTATTCCAAGGTTCTACACATTAGAGTATTAAAATTGATCAGTTCATCATCTTAGGATAATCGCAATTATACTAAATATAACTGTTTGATTTAAGATTATTTGAGATGGCCAAAGTAATTCATCATGACTGTCATAATTGTCTTCGTCTGTACAGAATCTGATGTGTGAAATTCAATATAAATATAATTATTCCACATTTTCTCCAGATTGTCACCAGCATAAGTTGCATAATCCAGACAGGCATAAAATACAGATAAATAACTCAATTTGTCTGTATTTTACGCCTGTACCATCACTGTTATTTTAACGTCTTGCAGATTCTGCAGCTGTTAATGAATGCTTGCATAAATTTACAGAATTTATATTTGAAATCAAGTGTTTTCATCCTGTAGAAAAAAGCTTTAAGCTTGTTAATTTGCAGAATAGGATTTGCTTGGTTGTAAAAAAAATAAAAATGCAATAATGGGGGAAAATAGAAGTTCTTTTGCAAGCATCCTGTCCACATGCGTAGTACAAATCTGTGTGCAAGACAATGAAGTAGTCATTTTACTCTTCTATCTGATTGGATGGTGAGCAATCAAACTGTTCAATCAGAGAGCAGATGGTTTCCTGTCAGTCTGCACTGCTGCAGTCACGAGTAGATATATTTTAGCATAATTAAAGAATCCATCCATCCATCTATTTTCTACCGCTTATTCCCGAACGGGGTCGCGGGGGGGCTGGAGCCAATCCCAGCAGACAATGGGCGAGAATTAAGGAATAATAAACAATAATCACTGATCATTTTTAATGGTCATTCCCCATTATACCCACTAAGCAACACATTTTTCTACATAATCTTAATCTGGTAAAAACTTTATTAAATGTGAAACATCACAAGATGAAAATTCAACACAGTATCAATCTGGTTTGCTAGCTTCCTCAGGCACTGCTACTTTGACTGAATTTCTATTCTAAACAGAATATTTGACACAAGGCATTTATTAGTTGCAGCAATCAGATTCTAATTTTTTATAGGAACAGGTTGCCATAGCAACACCTTAAGCATAGTAGCTCTTGCTTAACTTTAAAAAAAAATCCTTGAAGTTATGAGTCTTTCTGCAGGAACAATTCTTGGAAGAAGCCTTTTCAACTGGACAGAGTTAATAGATTTTGAAGTTCTTTGTGAAACATGCAAAGGTCACAAATTTGGATTTCACACAGCCACAGGCAACCTTTTACTTCCTCTTTATTTAGTGACTGTAAACCTTAAATTATGCTTTAACTTGTCCTTTATGTGAAGTGTTTTTGTGATGTAAGAAGAGAATGGAGAAAGAAAAAATACGTTACAAATGTAAAGATGTACAGCAAACTTAATTTCTTTGTCTACATAATTTTTTATTAAGATTAATGTCATTTTTTGTTCTGAGATTTTCCAACTGAGAACATTACAAAAATAAGATATGAACAAATTATCTGGTAATATAACTAATAAATGTGAAACCTCAGAAAATGAAACTTTAGATTGTTCTCATGCGCTGCTGATTTGACAGAATTTTTATTAGGAACAGGTTGCAATAGCAATACCTGAAGCATAATAGCTGTCCAAAAATTGTTTTTTTGCTTGATTTAAAAAAAATATTGAGTCTTGGTGCAGGAATATTTTTTGGAAGGATTCTTTTGAACTGGACAGAGTTGATAGATTTTGAAGTGCATTGGGACAGACAGTAAACCTTCTCCAGATATACAATACATCTCATCAACCAAAACTTTGGCCTGGGATCAAAAGGAAACAGCTTTGACAACCCAATAGCCCTCCATCTTTCTAATGTGGCGTTTAAAACACCGACAATGTTGGCTGCTGTTACAAGCCAGAAAATGGAAATAACCGCTAGAACAGCAGCAATTATTGCATTTAAAAGCTTTAGGACAGATTAATGAATTCATAGAAATATTGAGGAAAAACAACCAGCTTACAGAGATGCAACAGTCTAATCTGTCACCAGATATCAAACATGCGCAATGCTCTTGAGGGAAATTAGAGGCAATTTCCCTCTTTATCGTTTATAAGTAGGAAAGTTGCCAGGAAACTCAAAATGAGCTTTTTTAATTGGCAGCTGTACCTGGAGGTTAGCTCTTAAGAGAAAATGTCTGGCTCTGATAGTGCCACAATTAGATAGAACAAATACACATTTTCTTAATGTTTCTGCTGTCTAAGTGCAGAAATTACAGGTCAGGCGCTGGCCCTGTTAGCCAACTGTGGAGGAGGATCAGGCCTGAACTGGGGAGAGTAATGTAATTTAATGACATCATGTAATTAACCTCGGCCTTGTTTGAGTTCTTTTTGTCACCACTTTTAAAAAAATTACTGTGGGTGTAATGAGTTTGAGGCATTATGGGGGAGGCTCCAATCATAACTGAAGGGGTTGCAAGCTAGTTGTGAGTGAATCCAACCCCAGACTGAGCAAGGAAGAACAGAAAGAAAGAGAAAAAATAGGCACTGAGGATGAAAGCTCTCTTGAGTATCTGCTCTTAAGGCCGTGAACAGCAACGTGAACTTGCGGGCTACTGGTGTGGTCCAGTTTTTGGCTCATTGCCTGGATGGTCCAGCAGTCATGTAAAAAAGCGGCTAGCTGTAAAACCAGCATGGTAGCTGATGGTTCAGCTCATATATGATTTGTTTCCTTTGCTTGCCAAACACACTCTAGAGAAACGAGAATTGAACCAATTTGTCAAGTGTGGTGCTGGTGGGGAAAGTGTTTGGCCAGCATAATGCACTAAAGGATACACTAAAGCATGTCTTCTCTGGGTTTTTCTTTTTTACTTTATTAATCACAATAATTATGTCTGTTCATTATCTGTTTTCCTTTAATTTGGTTTGACTTTATAGTCAATATGTAGGTCTTACAAAGCAGCCAGTTGTCATAGAAACAGCTAAACAGGAACAAAGCGTGATGGAGTAAGGCAAGTTGTGCTTAGCTGTTGTTGTCAGTCGTGATTCCTCTTTTCTTCCCTCATCATTTCAGAAAGATGAGCTGTACCATTATCTTCTTTGTTGCTCCTTAATAGTGATGTTTACTAATCTTATTTTTTCTTTAAGAGATCAATTTTTCTTCACACTCTTGTGTTACAGTGTAGAAAGAGAGCAACTTTTTACATTGAGGATGCAGAACTTTGTGAGGAGAACATCTTCTCTCCATGGGAGAGACCCCTCTTTAGGTTAATGCTGCAGCCAGCTGTGTGATTTGCAAGCAAGATTTGAGATGATCACTAAAGTAAAAAAAAAAAAAAAAAAAAACATCAGCAGTGCATTTTCCATCCTGTGGGGGTTGTAAGATGAAGGTGCAGGCTCTTCAACATGTTTGCATGCCTTGGGGCCTGGTTATTAGTCTGATGCGGTGCATTCATGGAAATTGATTTTTATTTTCAGTCACGTACCCTGCAGCCAGTCATGACCCAGCGTTCATCCAGGATCTTGGTATAAAACAGGTTAATGACCTTAAGCAGCCTTCAGAATACTCCTGTTGAAGGTTTTACTATGCAGCTTACATATCTTCCTGAACTCAGGAGCATGAAAACATCTATGACTAAACATCAGTTTGCATCAAAGACTAAATGAAAACATTAAATAGAGGAGTTTCTGCATTAAATAATGACTTGAAATCCTTAAAACAGCTTAAATTCTTATTTTTAAAATAGAAATTGCCTACTGTCATGCAAATTTTCACCAAGCAAACTACCCAATCTGACTTTTTCATTATTTAATTTCTGAAACTGTGGAACTATCAAAGGAGCATATTAACTTTTGAAATGCATGAAAGCATAGTTTGATCAAAGTGGTTTTCAAAAGATTGAAAAGATTTGAAGAAATTCTGATGGATTCAAGACCATATTTTTTAACACTAGAACGACCACACATTCCAGGACTTCATTTTGACTGCTATATTAAGATCGCAATTAATTATCCTCATATGTATACCGCTGAAATAATACTACATTTATTTAGCTGACTAATGTTTTAAAATATCAAATTGCACCACATTAGTTCATTCAAAACATTTTATTAATATCAAATTTTGTGTGTCAAAACATTGATCAACAAACGTGGAAAAAAGTGTAAAGAACCCAAACAGGAGAAAAAAATTAAATGAGCTGTATAAAACACAATAAAAAATGTATGATTATTATATGATGTTAGTTCCTATCCCACATTGTTTCTTATTACTCCATGTGCTTCTCTATCTGGTTGCACTGTATTGCTTGTGCAGCACACCCATATTCTTCATCATGTTGATGTGTTTTTGCTCTGCAGCAATGTTTAACGTACCTCAAACAATCAGGATGTGGCTAGCCTATTTACATCCTTTCATGACCCATTCATGTACTATCTACCAATACTGAGTAGTCAGAAGGAAACATTTGCCAGAACGACTGAGCACATGAGCAAAACACCTTTTTCTTGCTACATGAGTCAAAAAAAATATATGCTGCTGCTGCTGCTACTTATACTTAAAGCTCTAGTATAAATGTTTAATTTACTCATGAAAGCTTCCAGAAAGTGTTTTTATACACTGTGTGATGTACTTGGGGGGTGCTAAAGCTTCAAATTTATAATTATTTTCCACTAATCAGTGTTATATATTTACCTTACCAGCTTTGTGCTTGATATAAAGTTCTGAATTACTAAAACAGCTGGACTGAAGACTCAAGTCTCCAGATGAGGGAGCTTGAGGCTCATTTAGCAGATCACCAGCCCTCAGAAACTGTGAGTGAACCAATTAGAGCCTTCTATGTATTGTGACCAGCACAGCAGGCCTGTTCCTGTCTGCTGTTCGCCTGTGTCAGATCTGTCCAGAGAGATAGCAACAGTCTGCCCGAATGAGAGCTTTAGATTTACACAATATAAGTCACACAGTCATTTTCCTGATCACTGGAATTCTTTGGTTTTGCTTCGCTGAAAATGTAGGTGCTTTATTTGGTTGGGTTTACTTGACTGTTCGCCTGGTTTTTGTTGAATCATATGAGAATAAACTTCGATTTTGTTCATTTTGCTTTTGTTGCAGTACAAAGTAGGGATAAGTGGTGATCATTTGTTTACCTGAGCAGCCATTTTACCATAAGACATTGAATAGCTTATATGACTTTCTACTCAGTATGTGACTGTCCCGTTCTAACACTTGTTAATGATTAATTACTCCAACCAAAAGGTTGTGTTAATCAACCAAGCTGTTTGCCAAGCACCAAAGAATGCTTGACTTTAATCAGGTTCTTGCGCAAAGTGTGGATCACTTTGATAGTCAGTGTTTACTAAGAACAAATAAGAAATAATATAAAATAAGACATATGAAACCAATAACTCAAATTATTCTGTGTGGAACCATTTTAATGACATAGATTGAAATGATGTGCAGTTTAACCTCTCGCAACTAAGCTTGTATATCATAATTGAAAAGTCATTTGGGAGTGAAGCATTCAACAGAAAGTCAATTTACAAATCAGTAGTGCATAGCTGGCTTTGTCACTACAAAGATAACTGCTCAAGATAAATGCTTCCCATCAGTTTTGTTGAAGGGAAATGATTTTAAATTTAAATGGAGCTTGTTGATACTGAGTTTACAAAAGTCATATAGAGGAAAAAAAAAAAAGAAAAATCAGAACAAGAGTGAAGAAACTGTCGGATTACACCATATATGAACTGAGCACTTGGTGTTAAAAAGCTGTCTTGTGGATTTGTGGACACTTGTTTGCAACCATCAGGCTACTATGACCAACTGGAAAATGCAGAGTCCTGTTCTGCATACTATAGCCATGACGTAGTTGCATCCTGCTGAAAAGGCATAAATATGCCTCCCACAGTGACTAATCCCAGGGGAGTAAATGGTGCTAGCCAGTGTCAAACACCTGTCTGAGATGTGGAGGAGTATTTGAAGAAAGTTGAATCATTTGCAGTGATTTTAGTGGTGTGTTTGCTTGAAATGCTCCAGTACAAAGTAAACACTGAGATAATTGTGCATGATCATTCACCCCCCACCCCTTACATATGCATAGGATAAAACATAGAAGTGCACAGCTATCAGTAAACCAATAACATGAAGATGAGAGTTGACTCTTTTTGAAAATCTCAAATCGGCTTAAGCATGAACGACGTTTAAACTGCTGCATTCCTCTTCACCTTTCTCTGAGTGCTCAGTAACATTGAACCCCATCCAGTACTCTTCCACTGAATAGGGATCAGAGGTCTTAGTGGAGCTGAGGCGGCAGCATCACATCTGAAAGTGTCTAAAATGACCATCGAGCAAGCAAGCGTGTTCATAAGCATTAGCCTCAGCATATTTCAGGCAGAATGAATAGGAGAGACAAGACACTGCAGAACCTTCAGGACAATAAATGTCCTTTTTTTCTTGGTTCATAGTTGTCAAACTTTGTTTTCTCACTCAACTGGATACAATGGTAAATATATTAACACCTTTCAGCAATGTCTGCTTAAATCTTTCAAGCCTAAATAACTAATAGTTATTTTTTACGTGACTTGTTTAAAGTGAGTTTACTTGGATATTCAATCAAACTGAATAAAAAGCCGACTCAGTTTTCACCTGGTTAATCTACTTTTTAATTATCATTTCTGTTTTGCTTTTAAAGCTATGTGACTGAAACATTACCATCCAAATCTTTTGTGTGCCAGATATTTCTCTCTCACACACTAGACCTGAATCAGGAACCAGTAGCAACCTCTCACTATGTTTCTTTGCATTGCTTGTGAAGAACTCTTGAACATCATGAACATCACATCCCTATCCAAGCTTGGACGTATCTGTGCATTGGAATATTTGACATGTGACTTTCATGCAGCCCAGAAGTTCATAATAGTCTATAAGTTTGATGCGGAAATGTTGGGGAGTGTGGAGAGGGAAACAAATAAAAAAAAAAAAAAGCTACTCATTATTTTAATTACTAGTTTTTTTGCTTTATTTAACGTGTTAAGACTTCTATTAACTCTACCTGTGTCAATTTAGATAATGCTTTCATGATAAACATATGCTTTTATGAACTATTTAAACTTAATGAAAATGACGGTAGATTAAACATGCACATGATTTAAACATCTGAATGAAAAACATATTATCCCCAAAAGCAAATTTACTGATGTGTGTAAATGGATTAAACATAATTCAAACAATATTTTACAAGATCTAAATGATTTTATGTAACAGGACAAGTGGGACTTCTCTGCAGTAATGTTAGCATTGCAATATGGCATAATGCAAAAAAGCTACAAAGCAAGGTTAGTACTAGCACTGTCTTAGCTAAGTCTGCTGTTCTCATGTAGGAAAGGCGAGACAATGCAAGATAATCTCTTATCCCAAGCCGAGATGCTTACTTTTATTTCCCACATCTTTGCACATGTGAACTAGTGGTGTGCAACTTCTGTGTGAGAACCTCTACCAAAGCTTCAACTCTGCCTAAACATGCTATCAATGCTATCAACATGCTAAAAATGGACAGTTGTCAGCTAATCTCTTCAATATAACATGTAGAAATACATCTTAAAATGCTTGGCATGGTGTTGTACACTCCCAGGCCAAAGTGTAAAGTGTGTCCATACTTTAGACCGGTAGAATAACTGTACTTAATCTATTCGAATCAGGGAAGGTAAGCGGTACTAAGTGAGGTATTAAATAGGTAGCGAGGATTAGTGGGGAGCTGTAATCATGCTCTACATGATTGAAATAAATCCAGCTAAGTTTGGACAAAGCAGAGCAGGAGCTCCTCTGCAAAGCCTAAAAACAACTAAATATCATCCCAGCTTAGTTCCTGTCTTAATCCCTTTTACTTTCCCGTCAGTTTGATGGTGCTCCACTGTCCCTGCATCAACCTGTGGGGGCTCTGTTTGCCAAGAGTCACATTAAATGCACCACCAGTGAAGATTAGGTGTGGAGGCCTGCTGGCAGCAAAATCAATATCAAGCTGTTGCTCTGATCCACTTGTGAAATGATTATCATGTACTTCCTATTTGTTTAAATGTACTTTTTGTTTTACATTGTATTTCATCCTGTCATGCCATGTATTAATGAGTATGGCTCTTAGATAGCAGACCTGAAAGTCCAGGTGGATGGGGGCTTAGTGCTGGGGACATTTTTAATACTTAATTTATCCAATGTTAAGTTGTTTCATTGTTGCTGTTTCTTTGTTTTTGTTTTTCTGTTCAAACTGTAGTAATGAGCGAGTGTATCAGTGTCTTTGCTGGCCAATGCTATGATTCCAGAAAACATCCAATCAACAGCGGCTCGGCTCTTGGAATGTGGATTTGTTGTTTGCATTGCTAATTTGTAAAAAGTGTGAGGCTGCCAGGAGAGATAAGACAGCTGTCCTTTTGTGTGTGGGGTGTGTGGACAAAATCCAACAAAGGATGAATGCTGGATGCTTTTGTGATGAAGAAAAGATTCAGATGTGCCAGACTGTCAGAATGCAGTGATAATATAAGCTCTATCTGTGAGCAGAAATCCATGGGAAGTTCGTTTTCTTTTGCTATCACACTGTTTACAGTACCTGTATATCTGTGCACCATATTCATAATGCCACTATTAATCACATTGCAAAGTATTAATCACACTGCAAGAAAGGACTTTTTGGAAGTATAGTTGTTTATGTCATGATTTCCAACTTTAAGCAGAATGGTGTACATTTTGGATTTGGTTAGGTGTAAATTTGTTCGTGTGAAGCATCTTCACACTGATATTGATTTTTGGGTCCAATATCTTTTTCATACTTTACATGCCTACGCTTGCAAAGTGAAATAAAAATAAATGGATAAATAAAAAGCTGCGATTCTGTAGTAATTACTTTATTCTTTCAATATACCTGTGAGATTACATTTATTTATGTTTTTATTTAATATGTGTCCTTTTAGGAAAATGATGGTGCTCAAATAATATATTTTACAAGCATGGCTCAGTCAACATGGGAGCACTTGCACAAGCACGAGGGAAGTTACACAAGATAATATATTATGCACTACATAAAAATAATAAACATACATTAAGACATTAAAACAATCTTAAAGCCATAATAAAAAATATGTTGATCCGTGTCATGAATTGTTTTTTGGCAGATCGGAAGTTATTTTCAGCAAGTTTTCATCAAGAGTGAATTACTTGAAGATCTTTTAAGGCTGAATTTATTGTCCAAAATTTTGATTGTTCTTACATTTTTATTAACTTGCATTTTAAAATGTACTACTATTTTTATTAATATAGTTGCTATTATTTTTTTTCTAAATGTTTTATTAATGTTTATCTATTGCTTTTATAAATTGATCAGCACTTTGCTCAACTTTGGTTTGACAGATTTCTTCTTGAACATTTACATACTTGAAGACAGGACAAATATACCTTAAATATGGCAAATAAAACCTGGTAAGTTTTACTAGTCTATCTTGATCATCCAAGTCTGTTCCCACATGCCAGGATCCTCCTTATTCTCCACACCTGCATTATGCTATTCAGGGCAGCACAGGCTTGCTGGAGTGTGTCCCAGCTGCCATCAGGCAGTGCCAGGCTATACCCTGGAGAGGTCACCAGTCCATCACAGGGCCAACACAAAGAAAATCAGGACAAAGAACCATACACTCTCTAACTCAACTTCTACAGTCAGTTTGAAATCACCAGCTTATCAAAGTACTAAGAACATCTAAAAGTCATTATAAAGTGAATGTCCTTTATATTTGAGAAAGTTTTTTCTTTTGTTTTTTTTTTTTTGTTTGTTTTTTTTTTTAAGTGAGACATTTTGGAAAACATAGATAGAAATAAAACAAATTCCGTAGATTAACTTGAGTGTTACTTGGATGAAGAGAGAACTCTAAGTTGAAGAATTATTTATTAATCATTATTAAACATTATTTTTTAAAGAAGGACTTTGCTGAACAAAAAAAACATTTTAAGACAAGCTCCACATGCTTTTATATACACAATTAAAAAAAAATTATTGTAATCTCTAAGAGACTTTGCTGGCTGAGACTTGTTCTTTCAGATCTGATAAACAAAGCTCTGATGTAGAGTCGAGGGAAAAAGGAAAACCTAAATATCTGGTGGCTGAATTAAAGTGCATTGATTTTACATAATTAAACATGTGGAATTTAAAAATAAAAATAAAAACATGACACCAGCAAACGCTTATGCCATGTGCATTACTGAGTGTTTGCTCATCACACTCAATGACAAGACTTCACTTGTGTAATGTTACTGTGTGCTCAGTCTCTGCATGCCTGTGCTGCATCCCTATGTTGGCAAACTCACCCTGGTTGTAAATCACACCAATATCAGTGATGAGATGTGAATCTGTAAGAGGATTTACGAAACTTAAAGATAACAAATAGAAAATGTTCACATTTAGTTCATATTGAAGTAGAAGCAGATGCTGCTGGGCTTATTTACTGGTGAAGTTGTGATTTTATGCATTCAGATTAGATGAATCAATACTTGTCTATATGAGATGCAGCCTTTAATATTTTCCATATACTGTTAGCCAAAAGTACTGTTAGCCAACAGACCCTTACATCACCTGTAAGGGTCTGTTGGGACTGCAGCTAAAAAAAAATGAACCCACGATCAGTGTTGTCTTGAAACTCTCTCTTTTTTTTCTTTTGAGCTATTGTCATGTTCGTAACATTAAGTTAAACCCAGATTTTTTGAGGAGATCCAGTGACCTTTTTGGAAACTGGGTCAGGATTGTCACGCTGCTTACCACTATCATCTGGCCTGAATTCACTATTTCATTTGTATTTTTCCCTCTGGTCATGTTTACAGTAGCGTATTCTCCCAAAGGATTTAAGCTGGCAGCATTTAATATGGATTTACTTAAAATATCAATGTTTTGTCTTTATATGTTAGAATATTGTCTTTTTGTCCATTAAAAATCCAAGTAAGTCACAGTGTGGTGTATGATGTAAGACTGTATTTGCTTTTCCCAGTGTAGAATGCTAAACCAGATCGCATAAAACATATCTAAAGCATGTGATGAAAAGTTTGACAAAAAATAAATTAAATTAAGATATAAGCTCTTGTAGCCGAACTATCAACATAAATCCTCATGGGCATATTTGGCAGTTTCGAGCAAATTGTTCACACCTCAAGATGTATGTGTTTAAAAAAAGAAGCCTTTTAAACGTTAAATGAATATATTTCTGTGCTAATGAAGCCCTGTTAGTATTCATTTTGACCAAAAGCCCCCTTCACTTTCTCCCCATCCCCCCTTGTTTTGTCTGTTGGCCGCTGTCTTTGCTCTGTTGCCATGGCGCCTCCGTGCCTCACCTCTTAAATCTGTTTTTGTGTTCATTTTACAGGCTTCATCACCTGAACCCCACGAAACAGCAACAGAACCTGAATCACAAGATGATGTTTTTGGTAAGATATCGAAATGTATTAGAATGTACATCCATACTCCCATTACTGCCATCTTAGCCAAAACAAATGGAACTGAGGGGACACAATGTGACATAAAATTAAAAACATAAATAATTTATGTAGTCTGATTACTGGGAAAGGCTCCAGCTACTCGTAGCTCTGAATTGGAACAAGCGATACAGATAATGGCTGAATAGTTATATGTAGTCTGCTGAAATGCATTTCCATGTAAACAGCTCAACCTGAAGTTGCAGCATTCAGTCGACAGTGGCACAGCGTTCCCTTTTTTTGGCTATCTTCACTCATTATATGCTTTTTCTCCCCTTGATAGTAATGACAGCTTCTGCTTCCCACTCGCTGACTCAAGAGGCTGCTAATCCTGTCATGTACGTTCACAGGAAGCAGGCTGACCAGTGAAAAATAGCTCCTAGCAACAAAAACGCATTAAACTTTGTGGTTTGTGGAAGCCAGGCAGATCATTTCAATGTTTACCGCCTTTTTTTTTCTTTTTTTTCACAAGGTTTCAAAAGTTTTCCTTTCAGTTTTTTGTCACAAGACTAGATTGGGGGTTCAGAATTTTGGCCCTTGTCCTGATAGTTTTCCATGTCTACCTGGTCCAGCACACCAGATACAAATGAATGAATCACTGTGCAGACCTTGATAAGCTGTTGGTACCATTTGATTTGAATCAGGTGTGCTGGACCAGGGATACATGGATAGACTGCACGATTGGAGCCCTCCAGGACCAGGGTTCCCCACCCAGGACTAGTTCATGCAGCAAAGTGACTCTGTAATACTGCTGCCCAGCAGATGAGGGCAGAGTTTGATGATAAGTTTGAAGCCGCAATGACCGGAAAGCAGGGCTGAATGACTAATTGTTTTTAAATCAAAATGTCAGTCAGCATGAGTGTTTCCATCTTCGCCTCCCCGGAAGAGTTAAAGCATATTTATGCCTGATTTTCAACATGTTCTCTGTCTGCTTCTTGGACTCTCTGACCTAGAATGTAAAAGATTAAATCGCAGACCTCCGTCATGGTGTCAGATCATATCCAACTGGTGTCATGACACTCCACAGTCACCACACAATCCAGTATGCCACCTATAGGATGTTGTGGAACAGGAGATGCATCTGCAGCGAATGTGTGATGCTATCATGTCGTTATGGGGCAACATTTTTAAGGAATGTTTCCAAGACCTTGTTGAATCTATTAAATGAAGCAATAAAGCCGTTCTGAAGGCTAAAGGTGAGTTCAGATGGTGTGAAATATTGTATGTACTGGAACACTACAGTAATTCTTATACATAATCAGTTTTGTATGGAGTAGTTTTGCAAAGAGAGAAATGATGATACAAACTGGCTTTGATTAGTTTAATATCATAATAAACAAATTAATCTGATTTGTGAATGTACTTGAAATTCATAGCTCCTCTACGATTCTTCACACTGATAATTAGCAGCAGAGTTATACAGTGTGTTGACTTCATCTAAGTGATGCGCTCACTCCATTTGGGGGGGGGGGGGGGGGGGGGGGGGGGGGGGGGGGGGGGGGGGGGGGGGGGGGGGGGGGGGGGGGGGGGGGG
>JBAMHX010000007.1:22890097-22950381 GCA_037177515.1 Pseudomugil tenellus | reverse complement strand
CTGTGCATTCATTTAAATATGGGTTGAAAAGAATTTGCAATTTACTTGAATCAATTTTTATTTGCAATTAACACACTATCCCAACGTCACTGGAATTGAGTTTTGTAGAGTTGGCAGAGAATGGTCCCAAAGAGACCCAAAACAAGCAAAAGACCACACAGATGCCACTCTTGTCAGCTAAGCACAGGAAACTGAAGCTACGATTGGAAAATAGAAGATAGAAAAACAATTCTTGCTACGTTAAGGTGGTAGAGTTAGAATTCTGTATAAACATGAAAGCATGGAGCCATCCTGCCTTGAATCAACACTCCAGGCTGCTGGTGATGGTCTAATGATATGGGGGATACTTTGGCATTGTTTCTGAACATGTCCATTCTTTTTCACATTTTTCACCCATCTCATCTGCAGAATGTTTCTTACACATTATTGAATCTGCTCAATGAAGAATTGAAGCAGTTTTGTAGACAGAAGGTGGTCCAACCTGGTTCTACCAAGAATTACCTCATAAAGTGGGTTATGAGTGTAAGTTTGCTGTTTACACAGGTCTGTTTTACTGATAAATAACTACATTGTGGTTTTTATATGACTCTTATTTTGTTAATATGGATTTAAAAACTAACAAGAAGAGTATTTAAAATGTTTGCAAGTAGCTGATGTTGTGTTGACCATGACGTGATAGTCCCCTGAAAAACAATTCTGTTCACTTCAGACTTTTACTCCTATCAGTGTAATGAATAGATATTGGCATGAGCCAGTTATCACTTATTTCATACGCTGTGTGCTTCCCCTCTAATTGCATTTGGGACCTACTGGCTACTCTTGAAATATTGAAGGAGGAACAGGCTGCAGCAGATTACATTGATTTGGTTTGAAACTGATGAGTTTAGTCAGAGTGCTCCTTTTTACCGGCCGATAGGGAGCAGAAAGGGGTTCACTTCTCTGCCTGTTCGTTACTAATGCTGTAGAGAAGCTTCTGAACAGAGAGTGAATCATAATGAAAACAGATTCAGAATATATTCTTTGGAAATGTAATTTCCTCTCATGAAGTGTTTAGCATATTTGATATCTGGTCTGGATTCTAGGTGATGCGGTTCAATGCAGCATTGTGTGGGATGTACACAGCTGGCTTTTCATTTACCCAAATGCCCGTTCGTCTTGCCAGCACAGCTTCCCCTGCTTTTCTCAGTAATGACATCACTTTCGTTGCTCCGCTGGCTTCATTGTTTGAAGTGAACACCAAATATAAGATTTATCTAGAGGATAAGTACATTTTTATGGATTACGACCAGAGCAAACACTTCCAACAACCCCAGACAAAGAGCCTTGAATTTTATTTTTCTTTAAAATTAAAAAGCTAAAAGCAGGTGTAAAAAGTTTGTATCCTTCCATCTAAAGTAGAATCCTTCTGCACAGTAATCTAATCTCATGGCTTGTAAGTCTGTCTTTGTACTGACCACTTAAATGTGTGGATTGTTGCTTTGTCTAATTGATCATATCATTGGAAATAGTTTAATTTGCAGATTTTTGGTTCAAATCCTCTGCATGATGTGTTTGTTTTAAATCCTGTTGCTGAAATGCGTGAGCATTGCTGACTGTGCATACAACAGCACTGCTGCACATCTTAAAGTGCAGGGGTTCAGTCATTTGTCTCTGTGGCGGAGACAGACTCGCACTGGTACGGGCCCTGGCACTGGCAACATGAAGCACCTCCCCTCCTTCCCCTTCAAAAGCTGTAATTGTTAAAGAAGAGCATCCATCACTGGACCAGTGTTCTTTGGTTTGAAACCATTGTTCAGATTCTCCTTCTTTGCCCTCTTTCTCTTCTAGCTTCCTCTCATTTAATTTTTTTTGGTAGTTTTTAATTTTCCATCTTAGATTATTGAATAAATCACTCAAAAATGAGGCAGCTGCACTCCTCTGTGTGCGCCTGTGTTTGCACAAGCATATTTATCACCTCTTCCATGCAGCTCTCTGCCCTCGTAGCGGCATTTGTGTGTGCCTCAGTGTGGCCATGAGTTCAGGAGAGCACGTCATCTTGCCTCGACCATCTGGCCGGACAATCACTGAGTGTGTGTGCATGTGTTAGCAGCTGGGGTTTTTAGTTGCAGGAGTCCAAGAAGAGGGGATGGAGGGTAACCAAGAGCTCCACCATAGCTACAACATCCCATTTGTCAGACAAGATGTATTGCAGTCTTCCTCTCAGGAAGAAAAAACCGTCTTAAAATGGAAGTAGAGGTGCATAAACACCAGGTGCTGTTGGCACCCTACCTCTCCAAAAACATTCATTCCAGCTTATATGCATGTCCAGTTCCTTTGGATTGGGAGGGCTCCAGATTCACTTTTACGCTAATGATCATTTTAGGAGCATTTGCACAAAATTTTAGGAGGTTCACTTAAATCTACTAGTAGTGTAAAACATGTCTTTGCACTGGTTGTTAAATACTTGCAATAAATAAGCAAAAAAATTTTTGTTCTAGTGTTGACTAAAAGTACACTGACTCGGAAGACAAGGGTGGTCTAATGATTTTTGTCCTGTAACTGTGAGTGTATTGTTTGCTAAATCATTAATGATTTTGTTAAGATGTAAAATATATTAATGTTTTGCACTCCGTGTTGAATTCACAAGAGTAGGAGTTCACCACCAAGAGCAGATAACTGCACTCCTTTATGCTTCTGCTGCTATAATGCAATGAAAAGGAAAGTAATGACATGTGGTGTTTGTTAATTAAATTGATTTGAACTTTAATTTCTCAACAGTTCAATCCCTTCATTAAATAGCGGTACTGCCTTTACCACCTGCTAGGGTGGAGTGAGTTTCGCTGTCATTTTGCCGTCTCTTTTAGACTTTGATATTCGAAAAGCCAGTCGAAGATAAGCTGTGATCCTATCAGCATACGTGTACCTGCATACTTAATGCTTTATGCACCTGAGCCGCTTTATGAGTGCAGAAAGCTTTTAGGTCCAGAGATTAATATTCCCTGGAGTAGCTTGTTTACAAAAGACAGTGACTGAGTCTTTGTGATACTTTGACCTTGCAAACAGAGACAATTACACCCAAATAGAGCAAATCTTGATATGTTCAGTTGTTCTGCATTTGCAGTTACATTGATTTTATCTTGTAAGGCATACTGAAAAGATAAAGATTTGCCTTGATGCTGATGTAATGCAGCTACCAAAGATCTATTTGTCTCTCCGTTAAGTAGAAGGTTGGCAGGTTGTTTGAAGATTTAGAAGTATTTCCCCTGAGCAAATATTATTGACAAATATAAATTCAATCTCATAAAAAAATGCCATGACATTTTTACACAATGTCGTTTATTTAGGAAAGACTAAGCCACAATTCCTGAGTAGTTTAAAATGCATTCTTTCTGTTTCCTTAGCAGTTAAAGAAGCGGTAAGGCCATGTCTTCAAAAGCACAACTTTAGGAAAGTTTGCTGGTGGGACACATGTGCTAACACAAAACCAAAGAGGAAAAAAATATCAGCAGCAGGACAGTAATCCCATTAAATCCACAACAACAGGCTGAGAACAGGCGAGAATCAGACCCAGTCAAAGCCAAGACCTCAGTTGTATTTCAAATACTGGAGAGCAAATGTCTGCAAACTAAAGGTGATGTAACAGCGAAAATATTCTTTGTAAGATCCAGGTTTGCCTGAAACAAGCTGACAACGAAGAAATGTCCTCAAATTTCAAATCGCAAACACGTGCACCTGTTTTTTATGGATGTACAGACTGAGACAGAACCGAGACTTTCATTATGGTCCACATCAACCCATTCTTCTGTAATAAATTCTGCAGTTCTACTTCGATAAACATCATCGCGCATGCTCCAGCACAAACGTTTTTGTCTCAACTACTGTGGAAAAAGGATACGTTTTATTCACTTTGTTTTTTTTCCAGAACCATTCAGACCTTTAAGCTGTTAGGATAACTGGTTTCTTATACTTGTGTTCATGAAATGAAAAAGAGAAAGTGATGTCCCATCTGAGTCCTTTCACTCTGCAATATTATTCATGTCCACTGTTCTGTTAAAACGTGTGTATGAATAAATGGTTTTTGGACTGGTATATCTCATTTGGTGAGGAAGCGTCCCAGAGCACTACGCAGTTGGCATCAGCCCACGCTGCCTCTATTATTCCTGTGTCCTGTCCCACTGTCACACTAAACACATCCATTCATTCTTGTTGCCAGTAGAAACCTCATCCTCACAAACCAGTCTGTAATGACAGCAATGTAGAACAACTGCTGAAAATTCATACGTCTTCCAGCAGTACGAGTCTTAGTGCAAGAGACTATCCCAGTTTTAGGTTTGCCACAACTTTTGGACAAAATTGTGTTAATGGGGGGGTGCTGCTTTTGGATCGGAGTTGTGGGGGCTTTTTGAGTGTTATGGAGACTAAAGGACTTCCCACAAGGCAACTTCCCAGTGCTTTCAATGTCGGTTGTACTCATTTAGGAGTTAACTTCTAAGAGGAAACGTTTGATGGAGAAAAAAGAATATTTCTCTATCATGAACACTAAGTAGCATCTAGTTAGCTTCTGTATATTTCAGTAAAAATGTTGGTGTTTTGTATCTTCCTCAGGTTATAGGCAGGTTTTCATGTTAGCTGCTTATTATTTTGAGGGATTTCAGGCACCAAAAGTCTAAAACACTTCAAATAGTTGTTTTTTTCTCTCCATTGAGGAAATAATATAATTACACTGTTGCAATCACAGCAATAGTTTGTTGTCAGAGGAAAATGTTGATAGATACAGTGATCTTATGTTGCACATTGAAGTGAATTCATGAGAATAAGGTTGACTTTGAATTCCAAATTATACAAAACTACCTTAATAAAGTTGCATTACGCAACTTTCTTACCTTTAAAACTCTGCCTTAAGATTAGTTTCATTGCACATTGACATATACTGTGTGCATTTCTGGAACTGCAGTGGGTCGAGGCTGAGACACGTATTCATCCAGGACGTTGTGTGATGTTGCAGCTGAGTTTTGCTTTATGCGCAGCATCATGTTCTACAAAACCAGTATGAACACACAGGCTATTTTTGAACATGCGCGGTGTCTAAAACTGGCTGGAGAGAGGTCACAGTATAGTTCGAATTCAAGTGGGATGCTTGAGTAGCTGTAGATGGGGTCAAAGGGTCAATACTATTTCAAAAGTAGTGTGTTTTTTAAGGTCAGAAGTTACACAGTGCTACTTTAAAGAGCAGCTTATGGAAAGTTAAATTAGAAGAGAAAAGGAAAAAAAGAGGAGCCAGGTAAATTATTCATTATAACCTATATTACTGGATGGTAATTGATACAAACTTGTCAGCTTTCACTGAAAAAAAAACTTTAAAATTCTTTTGTCAAGTAAAAGTAGACTGATGTACACAGAGATGTGAACAATGTAGAGAGAATGTTGGTACCGATTGTAAGAAAACAAATCAGTGTAAGCCACAGGGGGGAACAAATAGCCAGAGTTGTCTCGCAGGGACAGATTCAGCCTCACTGCTCCCTGAATAAATAAAGCAACTCAGACACCGCTGGGTTTGTCTTACAACATAGTCAGCGCAAACAGAGATCAAAGTAACTGTTAAACTACCGCTTTGTTTGCTTAGGAAGCCGAGGATTTGCTTGTTTTGATACGACATACAAGACAACAATGTTAAATAAAAGTTAATCAGCCCTGATGAACAGCTTGAATTCTTTTACCACATTTACAGTTTCTGCTGCAGGTCATGAACATGGTTTGGGGTCAGAAGGAGAAAAACTCTACTGCTGCTCTTATCTCCTTGGGTGAAATCTCTGGAGGACCAACGTCCTGAATGCCAGTCAGAGTGGGGAAGACAGAGAGCGTCTTTTTCCCCCCCAAACTTGTGGGCTGCATCAGGTCCAGCATGAATGCAGCGGCAGAGGGAATTTTGCCTCCGGGTGGGAGGTTGGTCCCAGGCCACATAGCAATGGGTGTTTTTTTCAGAGGAATGCTTCCCGTGCCTCTGCCCCACCACAGTCCTTGCTGTTGTCCCAGATGCTTGGCTTCACATCCTTTTCCCCCGATGGAGGAGGAGGAAAAATGAGGAGATTGAGACCCACTCCTTGCATACCTCCTCCCTCCTAGATGCTGATATTTCTCCTCCATTTCAGATCAAACACACCATTTTATAGTGTCTCAACCTGACTGTTGAGCCTGAACCAAGGAGAGGTCTTGATGGTCATTGTTTCACCAGTATTATCCAACCACCTTTGCACGGTTGCCACAGTCTCATCTTAAGTTGCCATGGCGAGTTAATCAAGATAAGGTAACAGTTCATTATATAGTGGTCGTGGATTTTGCCACTGCTGCATCTGAATGAGCCAGTACCTTACCCCAATAAAAGGCATGAATCCAGAGGAATATACTTGACAGAGCATTCATATCAGATTCTAACCTTACGGATTTCTCTGGAGGTTAAAAGACCCTTCTGCACATCCAGGGAAGGAAAAGCTTGAGAGACTATCATTATCCTGGGGTTTCAACCCATGAATAAATCTGGTATTCATGAAAAGATCTAACAAAGGGAAATAAGGATGCTCTCAGGAGACTCTAACTTCTCTCCTTCTGCCCTTATTGGTGCGTATAAACTGTGTTTTTGCATAGACATTGTACTTCGTTCTAGGGCTCCAGTGTGCAGGAGGATATTTTTTATCATGTAAGCGGTATATATACAGCGTTAACTAACCCTGAGTGTGAACTGCTTCATTCTTCTCATTTGCTGCGATATTGAGCTACAAGCTTCCACGTTGACATCAGTGACATTCCCAACCCAGCTGGCATCAACTGTCATCAAGCTAAGCCGCACAGACAGTTGTGACTGATGTGATGTGAGGTTAGATTTTCTGCAGGTTTTATTAAGTTCTGATAGATTCTAACTTCACTCAGTAACTTTTATTTAAAAAAATGGGAAGATCTGAGCTTTGGAAGAAACATGTCAGCCTGTGATTGATTACATTTATGTGGAATCCTGCAATAGTTTCAGAATCCCATTCAGGGAAACTTAACTGGTGTGCACGTGTCAGTGAAACGAAAGCTGTTTCTCAAAAAATGTGTTTTGTTTGGGGTTTTTTTGTTTGTTTTATCCAGGGAGCTACATGTGAGAGAAAACCTGTGTTTGGTTGGACTGAAGTTTGGTTGGAGTTCGCCCTGCGTAGTAGGAAGTCTGAATAATGAGATGAGCATGAACAAAGCTAGCGCATTATTGATGTTGCTAACAAATCAATACCACACAAAGGTCTGGAGGCATCCCTTGTTCCTTTGAGTATTAGTAGTAAATGGGTAAATTGGTGCTGCAATTTATGCAAACATGCAACCATTAGACCTGAAGGAAGCTTTCTTTTAAATATTTTAGTAGTTTTCAAGAATAATCCTTCAGGCTTCTTGAGGGACACCTAATGGCTCTTTTTTTAAGGTTGGCTGTCTTTTTTCCTGCTTAATCAAGATGATCCCACACGACTTCAATAACACTGAAGTAGGACTCTTGCGGGTACTCATCCCTCTATAAGGGATGATTTTCAGTGCAGTTCTAAGTCATTTGTTACAACTTTGTTGAGATGTTCACAGGCTCAAAGGTATGTGTCCCTCCAAATGAGGGCAGGAGAATAAATGGATGCGAACATTAAAAGATTCATTTTCCAGCTTAGTTTCGTCTGCAGCACAATGAGCTGGAGCAACCCCTTCATTGCTGCTTATGTCCGTTTGTCCATCGCTTGCATGAACCTACCGTCCTCCATGAGTAAGATCTTAAGATACTAGTGATGCACGATATGAAAAATTTAAACCGATACCAATATTTTTCTGCTTGTCATGACTGATAACCGATAAGTTACCGATATTTTTTTGTTACTATAATCTGCAGTTTATGCTAAATGCAGTGATCGAAAACTGAAATTTAAGTAGCTCTGGTTTATCTGTAACACCAAAGAAACAGTTTTAGTTCTTCAAATGTTTATTTCTTTCATGTTGTAGCACGAAAATGTGGTCATTCAAATAAAGCGCATCCCTTTAAAATTCAGTAACAGATGTACGGATTATCTCCATCTCCTGACACACACACAAAATTATCCCTAAATAAATATCGGTTGATAATATCGGCCGAGTTTACCGATACCGATATTCGAAAAATAGACAAAAATTTGCAGATACTGATAATAGCACCAATATATTGTGCATCCCTATAAGATACATGGCATAGATCTACCTCAAATTCAGATTCAGAGGCAGATATTCTTTCTTATGCTTGCCTGTGAAATACTCTAGAGGTTAAAAGAAGCAAACAGGTCTTAGCAATAATTTTTTATTCTTGTAAGCCTCACTCAGGCGCTACGCTTGTATTTCTTGTGAGAATGCATTTGACCTTCTGACCTGTTATCCAGCGTGTGTATACTCCTCTCTGCAGACCATATTAGCACACCTGATTTGTTGCACATGTCTAGAATTGCTGTTTGAAAACAGCTTATGTGGCTTCAGAAAACTTTATCGCATCTCAGCTTTATTAGTTTTATCTTTGTCTTATGAGTGCTGCCAGCATCCACAGGGTAAAGATGTTGTTGGTGCTGTACTGTATTCATTTTTTTAAGAACAACTTTAAGAGCTGTGTGAGGAGGGTTCTTGGGGACATAGATGCAGGAAAACAGCCAGCGAGGACATTTTGTCCTGCCAGTTTCATTATCAGCCATGAAAAGCTTGTTATGTTACAGCATATTAATTGTAGATATCAGTAAGTAGTCATTTGCCAGGATGTTGCTTTACTTCTCTGTCACTCACAATCTATGCCATTTATGTTTTAGAGCATGCTTTAGAGGAATTTAGCAGTCGCACAAAAAAGAATATTTAGGTTACAGACAGATTATAGTCAAACCCAATATGACGAGTAGATAAACAGCCGAAAAGGATCATAAATAAAGTATTGGAAGAAAAGACTGTTATTTAATTTACTACTACTGATAGCTCTTAATCCATCTGTATGCCGTGAGCACTTCATTTCATCAGGCAAGCATGAAGGAGATGGAGCACACACCCAGAGCAGTGAGGCGGCTTTGTTTCCAGGCATGGAAGCATGTGGAGGTGGGATTGGGAATGGCAAATGTATCATTGTCCTCGCCTTTTACTGTCACTCACGAGAATTAACCATTGACCTTGAAACCTGAAGAAGCTTGTCCAACCTGTTCGCCACTGCAGCCCCTTATTTCCTAGTGTGATGGTCATTAGATTTCACTGAAACACAAAGACTTATCAGCTGCATCAAGTAAGATGTCAAACCCAAAGACAGGCCTAGTAAAGTTAGTAAGACGTGAACGTTACCATTGTTTGGAGCTTTAAAACAACTGGCTTAGCATCTCGCTAATTCGCTATCTTCAGTCATTTTTCAATGGGGGGGGGGGGTGTTGTTTTTCAACATATGAATTGGAGAGTCTGTCCCGATTAGACTAAAATGTCAGCACAGTAGTTCACAAATGAATGAGTCACTGCTGGTCAACAATCCTGTCAGTCACCAACTGCAATAAGTTGGTGATTGAATGTCAAAGTTGTCTTTAGTGCTACTTTACATTTACACATTAGAGCAAAACCTGACTTCTTCTGCCAGACGCCGTCGATATTATGCAGAAGACTGTGCAGGTCTGTTTAAAGTTAGTCAGTATCAGGATGTTTTCTTCGTGTGATTGAACCTCTAGCAGTGCTGCTCAGAACAAAAGAAGATGATGAATGATGAAAATTTAGGAGGCCTTATGGGGAGCCCACTGAAGGCTTGAAAAAACAAGAGCTCTGTTATTTATTTCGCTCCTCGGGGTAAAATTGCAGACACAGAGGAGACAGTTTGGTAATATAACATATTAACTGCTGGTAACATGAGGCGATGAGCTTTATTGTGTTTCAGATTCTTGAAATACTGAAAGCAGGGGACTTGCATTAAAGATGATTTTATTTGACTGTGCCAGTGTGGTTGACTATAAGTTTTCATAAGCAGTGTTTTGACACATAGCTCAGGTTTGGTGCAAACACACCCATAACACAGCTGTAGGTCTGCGTTTCCTCTTGTCCCTGAACATTTTTCAGACTCATCCGAGTCCTCATCCGACACTCTGATGAGGAAGAATTTGAATACACTTTCTACATTGTTGCACTTTACTCAAAATGAGCTGGATTGATTGTTTCATTCTACAGTAATCCTCAGTGGGAAAGTCATGTTAACACACAACTCATTGGACAATCAGTTATTTTAATCAGCGTCGTTGCTGCCTGCTCAAATCCTAAGCAAGTTTTTCCCTCCAGGAACCGGCAGGTCATGCTGGCTGCTAAGTAACTCCTGGTACAAACGCGGAAGCAGTCGGCTGCTTTAAAGCACATCACAAAGATTTTCTAGACCACTGAAGCTGATGATGGAGCAACTTTTTTCTTCGTTGGTGGTGTGAACTAACTTCTTTAAAAAAGGAAGTATTACACAGAGACCACAACATCCAGCTAATTGCATTTATCATCAGTGTCAACCAGTATTAAATAAATCATTTTGGTTAATGGAAAAGCACTGGGTGGAAACCAAGAACAGCTTCTTTCCTGTTGGTCACAGTTCCCCTAACCCACCACCCCCCCCCCTGCACTTAGTGATTTTAACTGTAGTTCCCCTGTGTTTAATATGACTATGGCTTAGTAAATATAAATTTAAATTGCACATTGCATGCTAAAGCAGCCCAACATGCTTTACATGATGAAAAGAAACAGATTAGATAAAACAAATAGTGAGTTACAGATGACACAAACAGAAGATTGAATACACTACTTCGAACACCAACATCATCACCATCACAGTTCATGTACATATGCAAGAAAATAGAGAAAATGAAAACTCCCAGTCGTAAAATAAGTGGCAAATAAGACCAGATCTAATTCAGGTTTGGAGTGGGGTTTTTTTGTTTGTTTGTTTTTCCCTGACATAAAGAGGAAAAAAACTAAATGCTCGTTTGAACCATTTGGGGGAAAGCAAACATGACCCGGATAGTTTTGGTGTTGATGGGTCATATTACATCATCAGATCAGATATATATTCTGACACAGAACCATTCAGCTTGTTGGAAACCAACAACAAAATATTAAAATCAGTTCTTTGGTGCACAGAAAGCTAACATACACAATCGCGATATCTGTGAGACATGTTACCTTTTACTCGTCACCAACAGATGTAAGCTGATGCCAGATCAGGGAACATCAGTCACTCATTTGTGGCACCAATTTACTTCTGTCACGTCTGTCAAAGGCTGAAACTGCAGCTACTGAATTCTCTAATCAGAATTGACTCATATACACCATGACTTTAGCCTTCCCCGGCTGTCGTGGTCTATTTTGATCAATGAAATCAGGTGTTACTCAGTAAACACTACAGTTGAGCCCACAGTTATCTTGCCGTTATCGTGAGGAAACAAAGTTTGTTTACTCGAGATAGCGAGAAAAGTAACTCCTTATCCCAAGATAACAATGTGAAAAAGAAATAGTCTATATAGAGCAAATGGTTGCCCTGAAACCCGTGTAGACTTTAAGATAAGGCATTTTTCAGGCAACCATATTGTGAATATGTGCTAAATCTAAATCTGTGGTAAATTGGACATATTGAATGAGGCTGAAGATGTCACATTTGTAGAAAAACTGCTGCATCGTTCATTTCTTTTCTACACTGAATAAGACGGAGGCTCAGTCGTAAAAAATAATGCACTAAGTAGCAAGATTGGACTTGAATTAGAAGCTGAATGTCTTTGATTTTGGTAGCTGGACCTTTGTTATAGATGTTATACATGCATTGGAGTACAATCTAAAATTGCAAAATGCTAAATGGCTCAGAAAATAATCAACATTCCTCCCTTTCTCCTCCAGCAATGTGATAGAGACAGTAAAGCTGAACCAATTAAAAAAAAAACGGTTTCAACAACAGAAAAATAGCTACTTAAATAATCTGGGAGGTGTGATGATGTGACAAACAGTTGCTCCTTGGTGCCGCTCTATGTAGACAGCACATTTCTGACTCATAAACACATCATCTTCATGCAATCCCATTTGACTGGAAGATCTGTGTAAAGAAAAGCACAAGGAAGTCTGCATGGTTTGCTTTTGTCGTAATTCTGCTTGTTTTGTTTTTTAAAAAAAAATCCCAGCAGAGAAGTAAAACTTGCTCCGTTGCCACCGAAAGCAGCCTCCCGAATCAGATAAGTGTCACCGTGCATGGGGTTGAAAATCCATACTTATAGGAGTTATTTTAGTGACACTGGGTCCTTTGTTTCTCTGTAATAACTATGCAGCTCTGACAACAGAGCACTGTTTCAGTCAGTATTAGAATGCAGAGTCTCTGGTGTAGTGCTGCACCATTTCTGTCAGTGCATTGTGTATGCTGTTTTTTAGTGGGAGGAATGCACTGGATGTCCTCTACTGTGGGAGCTGGTCAGTTTAATGTATCGCTGTCAACGTGGACATTTCAACAACAACCATATTGCCATTTTCTGTGCCTCTGTCTGTGTGTCTGGATTTTTACATGGTTCAAGGAAACAAAAGTATTTCATGACAGATGAGATCTAATGTATTTTATAAGGTTGGACATGTTTCATAACAATACACTTTGGTATCCGAACTTATGTTCCAAACTTTTTCTTGTAAACCAGGAAAAGGTTTAGGCTGTCGACTCAGGATAATCGATAAATAACTTGTGCAGGCATTCTGATTAGTTGTGTCCCAGTGAAATGGATGTGTATGAGTGAGTATACCTCCCATGGTGTTGTTTAAATTCAAAAGCATCCTGTCTTCAGGTCTTCTAGCTCTGCAGGTAAGTTTCATTCAAGTTAGGATGAGAAGAACGAGCCATACTGGAGCAGGAAGAAGCAGGTTGTGTGAAAAGAAGCCATTGTGTGTCTGTGGTTTGTTGTGTGCCATGTAGGCCCATAGATGACCCTTGTTGTTTCTGCGCAGGCCTGGGTGAGGCAGATGCCAACCAGAACAATGGCTGCATCTCGGAGAAGCCGGCGGTGACTGACTCCACGGGCGCTGAGAGCCCCCACCAGCCCTGGACCCCCGCCAGCACAGCTGACTCTGACGCCGCCACACCACGCCCCCACCTGGTCCGCCTCTTTTCCCGAGATGCCCCGGGCAGAGAGGACAACACCTTCAAAGAGCGACCCTCCGAATCGGACGAGCTGCAGACCATCCAGGAGCACAACGGAACGGCTTCAGAGTGCGGGTCGGAGAGCCCCGAACAGGACCTAGACTAGGCTAGCTTTTTTTTTTTTTCCTCCCTGCCCTCGCCGCTCTTTGCTCTTTTTTCCTCCTCTGCTCTTTGCTCTCTCGTCTAAGGGAGAGACAAACACCCCGCATTTTTGACTAAAACAGATCTACTACCATCTGCAACTACAACCATGGCATCTGCAAGCAGCTCAGCACAGGCCGCCTTCGGGCTGGGCCGGAGGAAGAAGAACCCCGGGCTCTTGGATCAGATTGGAAAGTTCTTTGGAGGGGACAAGAAAAGGAAGGGCAAGGTGAGGAAGCAGGGAGGTCGAGGTGGGAAAGTAACCCGACCCTTCTCCTGCCATCTCAGTTCATTCTACTGATTTACTCCCAGAACCACTTTTTACTTTCTTCTTTAACACATACTGTAAAGTTTTCTTGCTGTATTTTTGTCAAGCAGTTTTTTTTCTTTGTTTTCATGCTGAACTGAAGTCTGACATTATGCTGGGATTCACATTAACTAGATGTTACATGATGAATCGACTCCAGATAATTACTTTAGGTAGGGTTCGTCCTATTTTACTTTAATCTTATTGTTTTCTTTATTATTATTCTTACAAAGACGCTGCCGTTTTGAATCATTTAAGAATAACTTTCCATCTTTATTTCGAATGGTACTGACATTAGTAGCATCTCTTGAGTTAAATCTATCCTTAGATGTTTTATGCTTGACACACTGCCGTTTGTTTATTCAAACGTTTGGCTAACTGGAAAACAGCTAGAGTCCCTTCAAGTACCTCGCATAACAATAATCATGTTTATAGCTTTGGTTGTCGTGTCCTTATCATTAAGATGTGATGCTGTCAGATTATTATTGGATTTGTGGGGGTGTCGGGTCCTCTGCAGTGAGCTTATACAGCTTCTTTGTGACATTGAAACATCTTTGAGAGGTTATATCCCTGCTGTTTGTGGTACACCAGTCTGCTAAGCCACTTTCCAACTTGATTATCACATTATTTTATAATAATCAAGGATTTTATTTATATATANNNNGTTTAACATTTGTTAGAAATTATAGTAGTTTATTTTTTGTTTTCTTGAGAATAAAAAAAAACAGCATCTTCTAACGAAGGGAAAGGCAGGTGTATCTCACCAATAAGTGATTTTCAGGCATTTGTTTATAGCTATTTGTACTGTAGTGTTGTCAAGATGTCACCTATTGCAGAAATGCCAAACTCACTGTCAAGGCACAACAAAAGGGAAAGAAAAATAATCTATTTTTAGTATGTCTGATTTTTTTTTCCCCCCATTTGTTCTCCCGGTAAAAATGAGTGCAGTAGTGAGATCCGCTTCCAGACACGATGGACTGCTTGGCTCGCGTCAAAAACCAGTTAGTTTAGCTCGCTGCTGAGTGTGCTGGCTTGGTGCAAGGAGCTGTAGCACGCAGTAACGACCTCTGGAGGTGGTAGAATGCAGAATAAGCACCAAACTGGGGGATAATAATGAAGTTCAAGACAAGAAGTGAAGTGTAGGTTGTCCTGGCAACACTACGGCAACCTGCAAGCCTAAATTAGAATGTTTTATGTGGATGTTTCTCGAAGTGTTCGTGAATCTGTATCCATCAGGAGTTACATGGTTCAACATGCTCCCCACAGACTGCTAATCAGGGTGTATTTTTGATTGCATTGGCAGAGAAATCACAGAATATCATGAAAATATGCATCGCTCACACTTCTTATGCCGTTAGAGTTTCCGATTCAGGATAGCTATGATTTCATGTTTCTGCGGAAGCTCTTTGCTTCAGCCTGTTCTGCTGCTCCAATCTTGTGTTTGAAATATTCAGGGAAAAAGGTCAACAGAAAAAATGATGAACTATGAGTTAGCTGCAGTATTTTATTGATGTTGTTTTTCTCTTTTCTTGCCACAAATTCAGTGTTGTTCATACTAAAAATAAAATTGTATGAATAGATATTGATCACCAAGGATTTGCCTTTAAAAGACGAGTGCTCAAGTAAAAGACAGACAGGTCCACCCCACCTTTGTTGCCTCTAGCAAATAGAAGAACAAAACTGCACTAACCTTCTGCTGCAAACATTTCCTTTTCAAAATTTCACCAAGAAAACAAACTTTTTTTTTGTTTTGTTTTGCATTACTTATATCTAGTCCGCCTGCCCGTGTACACAGAATGTGCACAAACATTTAAATCACACACTTTGACATAGGCTGCAGTAATAATGAGGATGATTATGTCAGTGTTTCTTTGCTGAATTCTGAATATGCATGCACATTTAGGTAATGCTGCATTGTTTGGATACTTGGCAGGTGTGCAGCCATTTACACACGTTATCGCTCACGCTTTACAATATCTTTTGTCTCTTGGATTTTGCATGAGTTTCAGTTTACGCCCGAGTCTGGGCGTGAAAAAAAAACATGAGGGCAGATGTTTTATAAGAAGTGAGATGACGAAAGATGCATGCCCGATCTCAGGACATAATGCAACTGCAGAAAATCTGCATTTGAATGCTAGTGGCTTTTTGATCATTTCAAATCGCAGGGATATTGATGTGCTAATTGGAAGGAAAATTAAGTTTGCATAAACGGTAGCTATTCAAACTAAAATGAAAGACTCAGAAATAATAGAATCTGTTTTTTTTCCTTTTAATTTGCATCTTAATGTGCATCTTAATGAGTCACAGTGCAGCACAGAAGTGATTACTGTTTATGAATCAGGCTCTTAGCAAAACCCAGATTTTATGATACTGTACTCTAACCCCAGTGTCTTGGATGTGAGAGGAGAGATGTGATACCTCCTCTTGCATCGGTTTGCTCACCTCAGGTTCACACGTCTTCGGCCCAGTCTGAGAGTTTATTGAGACCAGCAGTGGATCCGTGCATGATCTCCTGTTCCTGTAACGCCTTCAACTTTGCAGTTGATTATTGTAACTGTTTGTGTCTGTTGTGACCGGTCGACCTGTTTCTGATCTGATCCTGTTCTAAGCTTTTTGGATTTTTGCTTGATTAAAACTCTTTAACAACAGCCCCATCACTCTGTTTCTGTTGTTTTCATTTGCTTGTGCCTTAATGTGTCTTTTATTTTTCTGATGTAAAGGATAATAAATCATCGTAACTCCCCTGCTAACATCTAGTAAAAGCCTCTAAAGTTGTTCGACTAATTCCAATGTAATGTCTCCACCTTTGTTTAGCCTTACACCTACTCATTAAGAAAAACTTTACCTCTGTGGTTGAGAATATAAACCTGACAACAATTTGATATATTCCACAGTTCAGTCATCACATAAACATATTGCAAAGCAAAAGGAGTTATCAAGGAAGGCTTAATAGAAAGCTGCACTCCTGTTTATCTCTCCTCTGATAGAACTGAGTAATGGATGACTGCCTTGGTTTGTTTGTATGAGCCTGAAGATTAAATTGCGAAAAAAAAAAAGTTGAAAACACTTTTGGAGTTCGCCTCAGAATTTTGTAATCAGCGAAAGTTGATTGTTCTTGTTTTCAGGTGTCACATGGGCTAAAATGAATTTATTTGGGTTCAGATCAGATAAAGGCATTACCGGATTAAAGTTTAAAGTGCGTTCAAGTGAGAAGCACATTGCTTGGGTTTCAGACATCACACAGATACCTGCTCATTTTAATACTAATTATAGATGCAGAAATTGCTTATACTCCTGTCTTGGGTTAACAAACAAGAACAGTCATGCACTGTGGCACAGGAAAATACTGCCCCATGAAAACAAACACTGGATGCTAGGGTGGCTATGCATTTAAATGGTATTTAAACACAAGCTGTGAATGACTGATACTGTGGCAATATGAGTTTTTAAAAATAATTGACCCTTTTATTTCCTGTGTGGGTTGGGAATACGTAGTAATTACTTAAAATACCCCTTGATTACATATGGATCATTTTATAGAGGAATTGCTGAGATCGCTGTACTTTTTATGCTTCTTTCCCTTACAATAAAAACCGATATAATTTTTTTTCATTTATAAGGCTTCACATTTTTAGAAATTTGCTTTGGGAAGGAGGAGATTCTGATTTGCTTTTCCAGCATTACTATTAGTAATGTGACACAAAAGATGACCAGAAATAGTTTTTCTTTTTTTATATAGAAGTAATTGTGCACTCTGTAAGTAATTGTAGCTTTTTGTAATGCTACCAGGGACAACTATTGACCAGGAAGAAGACATCTTGGCTCAGACCAGCCTACATAAACACCATAAATCTTTGTGCTCTCTTAAATGGGAATATCAACACTCAACTCCTTAAAACCAGTAAAGCCATGAAGAGTTAGTAGGACTCAGAAAATGTATACATTAATACTTCCAATACATTTCCTTTGTTGTGAAAACAAAATCTATATTCTGTCACTGTGATCAGTGTTAGAGCAGCATTCATCCTGCTTCGTCTTGGATGGAGTAAAATACAAAACATAAAAAATGATGTCTCAGAATAAATTTGTCTGCTCGCTTCTTCTAGAACTTTATCTCAACCACTTTTACCTAGAAACCAAATTTTTGTTTTTTGTTTATGTTACATAGTGATGAAGTTGCCTCCATAATTTCCAAATATCGTCATTAACATAACATAATGTAAACTAAATATTAAAAGGAAAAGAAAACTTTTAAGTGTTTTAATCTGTTAATTTCACATAAGCACTTGTAATTGCCTCTTTTTACAATTTACATATTGCTTGGACCAAGTTAGAAGTTTGAAGTTGTATTTTATTATACCCACCCCTATAGAGATCCACAGCAGGAAGTTCTATTTCTTAATTGGGATTAATTATTAAGCATCATAATGAAGCAGATTCCTGGTCAGGCTGTGACCTGTAACCTCAGAGGAGGTAGGTAAAGATCATTAATTTGCACTTTGTGTTAATCTAAAGGGGATGAAAATTGTATGTTGTGTCTACTGATGACTTATTCCACAGATAATCTGAAAACAAAAGCTTTTATGTCGGATCAGATCATCGGATCATTCAGTCCTTTTAGCAATATCTTGGCTCTTCCACCGCACAACAGATTTATTTGATTCAGTGTTAAATTTTACAAGCCATTAGCTGCTAACTTTAGAATGTAGTTGGCTAACAACATTTAGGATGGTCAGATTGCATATCATTTCAGTTTACTTGCTTTATTTTTTCTTTTCTTTTCATACAGCAACATCTTACAAAAAAAAATCGTATTATTAATAATAAATATTATTAAGTGCAAACAGCGAAAGAGAAAATAGATATGAGATAAGAAATTATAGAAGTTATAGATTACCCTACTCAAAAAGGTAGCCCTGTCACCCAAGCATTTACTGAAAATATTACTTTTCAGATACTCAAATATATCTCAAACAAGATTTTTTGTAGATACTTTAAATATAAACCAAAAAGTATGTAAACAGAAACCCACCCCTTGATATGTTTTATACTTCTTATGCTATGCTAAACAGACAGGCTACTTTTGTGCTGAAGACAAACTATCGCTCAAAAAAACCTCAGCATTTCATATCCTGTTTTATTTCGCAGTACTTTTGTAAGTACTGTTCTTAAAATAAAGATTTAAGCTATAGAGAGATTTCTTGCTTAAAAACATTACTGGATGAATCTACAGACTAAGCTACAGTTTGGAGTTGAGGGATTCTAATAAATTTGTGTTTTCATTGTACATTCTAGTTCTCATGGTTCAATAATATCATAGTTTAATCTTTGACATTTCAGATTTGTTATTTAGACTTTTGGAAATTAAAAATACAAGCAAACAATATGGTTAGCAATATACAGCTGGTTGTAATTTTCTGCTCTCATCTGAACATAAAAACAGCAACATTAGTTTCACTGAGCTCAGATAGTCAAAAAGATATTCAAACAAAGTATGCTTTAAAATAAAGTTCAAATTAATTTATAGTTTAAAACCTAGCACATTGATCCTAAGTAACAGCTATTACACAATAAAAACACAATTGGCCAGCTTGGTCTGCAACTGTTAGTAATCAATTATACTAATTTCACAATACCTTTACTAGGCTGTATCATTAGTAAAGTCATTTATTGTCATAATCTAGTTTGTTAATTTGTTATCAAATAGGCTTAAGCATTATAAAATCCCCATTATTTTTCATAATGAGTGTTAGACACATAAAAGCTAAATAACAATTTAGCAAGCTAGCAAAACCAGCATTTGCTTAGTTAGCTAACAGGCTTGTTAACTGTCAGTAATGTGCTGTTTTCCTAAAAATGTTAAATATATGATTTTAGGTAAAATCTCACACATCGGTAATATGAGTATAGATCAAAAGAAAAACACAGATTTAGCAAACTGTACCTGTTAAGCTGTTTAACTATATGAAGTACTGAAACATCTGTTAGTTCTTCTATTATACAGAGGGCCAACAGAAACCACAGTCGTTTGGCATCATCTTTCTACTCTCTGATGAGACAAAGGCAAGGGAAGAAGAGAACAGAAATCAGAATTACATCAAAGGTGCCACTGTTTGCAGTAAAAGGAAAATTTCTTCTGACTTCCTTTTTTTCTTTCTTATGTTTACCTTTCACCAATGCTTTCCTCTCAAAAAAATTCGAAAGATCAGTCACTAAAGTTGTAATTTTTTTTAAAAAATGGTTTCTGTATGCCTTCATTTACCATCATTTTTTATATCTTCAGAAAAAGCCATGTAAAAACACAGGTAGATACACAGATATAAAAGAAAACATCATTAGAGGTCTTTACTGGACTGACAAGGAGCTAGAGTATGCCTGCTGACGTCAATGGCAAAGAAATAGTTGAAATCCTTCTAATAAGAGCAAACAAATTTTGCTTCTGTATATATGCATCATCTTTTCTCTGGACCCATTTTCAAAACACATAAAAAAGGCACCCCAGGTGACGCTACATGGATGTCACACTGTAATGGGTTATGGCAGGGAAATGTCCCCACCTCTTCCTTCTTGTTATATATAAAGTTCTTTGATGTGAGCAGGTGTGGGAGTAATGGATGAGTATCATAACCTTTCTCACACAAACGCACACGCTGGTGTATCCATTACTTCAGAGAAGATGTGGTGACCTTTTGGAAACTCACCCTTATCCTCTTTTAGCCTAAATCTAGCTGCACCTTTATAGCAACACATGGCTCAAAATCTCAAGATTCTGCTCTAATAGTGAAGATAAGAACTCTTCATCAGTCCTCACAGTATTGGAAATACTCAGGTCACACAGACCTTCTCCCTGTTCCTGGTGATGATGGCGGTACATTGCCAGCATAACAGTCAGAGCATGTCAAGCTTCTTACCAACTCATCCTCTGTTAGAGTTTGACTTTACAGGACTGGGCTTTGTACTCGATGATAATTATTCTTTTCTGTTGAGATCAACCTGCTGACAAGATAATACTGACAGCTTCAAGTGCTCATTTGTACCATTTTGATCTGTTTTTAATGAGCAAGTGAACAAAGGTTCTCTGAAGAAGGTTAATAAGGTGAATGCTGCCTGAAAAATGGATTTGCTATTTATGTAGCTGATTGAATGAATGAATGCAAAATTTCTTTTCATAGCTGCTCTTCTGACTTCCAATTTTAACAGCCTGTTAAATAGGCTTCATCAGTTGTTAACGCTGCCACAGGGAAAGCTAGCAAATGCAACACACATTTCCAAATGAGATGAGCAGCATCCTCAGTCAGAGTGTAAATGTAACCTTCTATCTGACCAAACAGAATCTGAAAGCAATAAAAGTTAAATGTCAACTAAGTCCTATGCAACACCCTGCAGGAGTCAAAAACTAATCTTCTTGGGGAAACCGTGTCGATGTTGCTGCCACCACCTTGTCCGCCTCTAAGTAAAGGGATTCTTGCCATACTTGGAAGTGATAACAGCATACTAAGTTTCCAAGGAGACAGAAAAAGACACCTCCAGGCTACATCTACTGGAGAGACAAGTGATAACAGCTATTCAGGCTGCCTCAGATTCTATGACATAACTTTTCAAGTAAAGAAGTTCCTGCATTAATGCAGCAGATGGTTCAGTGGCTCCTGTAAATGCGTTGAGGCAGAGTGAAAGCTGCCAAACTTCAAAGGAAGTTCTGATCATGGTGTTGCACATACACATCCTGCACACCCCGTGCAAACAATTTGGGATGCAAAGGGTTTATCTAACTGAACTAAATTTACGTAGTTCATATACATACATATAGATTCTTTATTGTTAGCAACTGGGAAAGGGATACTCAATTCGGTCTTTCAAGTACTGTCAGCCAATGTATTCCCCTCTCCAATATACCTGATTCAAATTAATGAGGAATTGTGCAAAACGTGATCAGCTGTTAGGGTCTTTTTAAAATGGGGTGTTAAATTTAAGGGTGTTGAAGCAGGATTACTCTGAAACCTGCTTGAATTGTTGAATGAAGTAGCCCTGAGCAAAGACAATCAGGGAAAATTGTTTGTTAGTATTGCAAAGGGTTCCTTAAACACTGATGAAACCACATCGAAAGCATGTCACTCTTCTTACTTTACCTTTAAAGCCTTATTGCATATGTTTTAAATGTGGGTCTGCTGCTCCTCCTTTCCTTGTCTTCTCAGGGCTCTTTCAGGGGTGCTCTGTCTCCAGCCCCTCAGAAAGCCTCCACAACCTCCCCACGTAAGCGTGGAGCAGAGAATGCCGTGGTTCACTTCTTCCGCACGATCGTAAGTAATGCTCACAATGAGCCACACCTCTCCGATACCCACAGACCCCCATTTCAGACGTTTCAGAAACCTTTGCCATTTCTGTCAGCTTGTTCTTTCCATTTGTCTGTCTCTTGCTCTTTTATTACATCATGTGATGTTCTCCTGTCTTCAAAACTTCTTCACTTTCTATTAACTCTTCTTCAGGTGTCCCCTGCCCCTCCCAAGTCTAGGGTGAGTCGTTTGCATAGCTTAATATTCCCATTATTTCCTGATTATATACATAAAAACATCATTCAAATTGACATTAAAGACATTTTTTCTATTTAGAGTGTTGAAAAGGAAAAAATCCAGACAATGCCTGGAACTAAAATGTGATGGTTTTTGTGAATGTCTGAGCTCCACAAACCGCCATCAACTGTAATAACTTTTATGAGAGACTCTTCAATAAGCTGTGCTTTGAATTCTATGTACACACATCATGCTCCTTCCAATGTGAGTGTCTGCTTCCCTCCTCTCTTTCTACCCTGTGATTCCTCCCCTCCCATCGGATGGACTCCCCCATCTGCCTCCTCTCCTTCCCATCCTGCCTGTGCACTGAGTAAGACACACATTTTTAAGTTTTCCCTTTTTCCTTTTCTACCTCATGTCCATGTCCCTTGTTTTCTCTGCAACCCCAGTGGAGAGGACTAGCAGCCAAGATAGGCCTGGTAGGTTGTCTGCAAACCAAACAAAAAAAGAGAGAGAGAGAAGGGGTCATCATGCCTAATTAAATTTAAAGGAGTGTGTGAGGTCATCCTTTCAAAACTCGCTTCAAGCGTGATGCCCTTGGCTCTCCTTCCATTTGCTCTCCATCGACCTCTTACAGCTCCATAATCTGCCCATTCATCAGCGATAAAGCCCTCATTTCTGACTGCAGTCCATTTTAAAGTATATCATACCCATTTTGTGACTCTGACATATCCATATCATGTGTGTATATTGTACATTCATGATAACACTGACCTTACACACCTCTTCTTCACACTCGTCTCAAGAGATCTTTTATGGCCAGCTGAAATGACGCTGCCTTCCGCTTCAGTGTTATCAGCGCTTAATTTAACATCCTCATATAAATGCGAGAGGAAGCAAAAGGCTGGCAGTAGAGATAACACAGAGCACAGACTTCACTAAGGAACTGCTAAACCTTATCAGCATGGAGGAAGATGGGGGGACTGTTAGTATTATTTTAGGTGATGGTATATTCTATATTCTTCTATTTAATTTTAACTTTCCTGACTAGCATAATTTATGTTTTCAATATTTTATATGAAGACACAACTTTTCTAGCTCCAAAAATGCAATACTTCATTACTATTTTACACATATTATTATATAATTCTGTTTATAATATTATTTTTCCAGGAACCAAATATTGTCAGAAATGTTTCCACCTCTTTTGCTGGAACAGTAAAACTGCCCCTTGTGGTTAGAAATTGTAAACTAAGGTAGCAAATAGAAAACTGTTTCCTTGTGAATCTTCTACATTGTAGCCTCTCAAACTTATGCATAATTCAGATACCAGGAAATCTTGCAGGCGAGGGACACAGTTATTCTGTGAAATCAGAGTACAGTTGGATTTTACTGGAGCCCAGAAACTTAAAGGTGATTGGAGGGCACACTGAGACATCACTCCTGAGGATATTCTGTGGAAATTTTCAACACTTCAACACAGAACTGAAATTAATCCACTGTGCTATTTAGAAATGTCAGCCCCTTAAAGAATGCCTCAAACCCTCTTGTATAATACGTTTGTTTTCTGTACCTTTGCCAGGGCCAACAGAAGTCAAGCAAGAAGGCCAGCGGGGATGGCAAAGGCACCCTCACTAGGATCTTCCAAATGGTAAAATAGAAATCTTATTCATATATATTTTAGCTGCTTGTGAATATTTTTCCAGTGGTTTTTACACTGTTTCTCTTTCCTGAAAATATAAGCTAACAGAAAAGAATTCTTTCCCCTAATCGTATTCTTGCCCCTGTTTTCTTTCCGCTTCAGTGATGATATCAGCAGCAGAGTGAGTAACTGATATGTGATGGAGAAAAACTTCCATTTAACTCTGTGCATTTGTAAAACATTGATTCACTTGGAAAACTTCATCTCATTGCCACTGCAGCCAGCAGCAGAATAATAAAAGGCCTTTCAGGCACAAGCTTGACCATCCTGCATGCCACAAGCTTCAAGGCAGCACTGATATAATCATGCATGAATACAGTAGAACTAGTTCTGATGAGGGCCCAGCAGGCCTGGATCTAACAATCTGCACCTGCTTTGCAGAGAAGGAGTAGCAGTTCATGCATTATTTATTTGTGTGTAAAATGTAACATTATCTTGCAGCATTATCAGTAATTTGCCAAACAGGGCCCTTTAGGTTGTTTAAGGCAAGCACACATTCTTGCATTATATAGAACTTGACAGGCAGTGCACATGAAAATGTTATCAAAGGCTAGCAGTGCTGAAATAAAATGTTCTTAGTAGTATAGATTTGTTTTAAATCACTACAGGAGTTTTTTTAATTTAATTTTTAGGATTACAAATAATGTCAGGAGGCAGTACTGGCCCTGAGGCAATTTTACATTTTAAATTTCCCTCTTTTGCGGTCTAATAACTTCTGTCCTATTAAACTTGATTTTTTATTTTTTTGTTAAGAAATAACCACCCATCTGTCCTACTATAGGACAGATGTCAGCTCACCAACAGACCATTTTCTTTCTTTTTTTTAAAGCTGAGTTTTCAGGCTACTGCACAAATACATTTGCTGTTTCATGCATATTTGTCATGGCTGCCTCACATATATTGCATTACCATTTGTTCAAAGACTGTTTTTGCACATTAACAAAAATTATCGCTACAAGTTTGCAAGCTACAGTATGTTAGATGCATTGCATAGGTACTACTACAATTTGACCAGAAGTATAGCCATAGCTTCGAAATCAGTAAAAATGATCTAAAGTTTTAAAGATAAGATTACTGACTGAGTTAATCTGTATTACATATCATGCCAGTTACACAGTGATAAATACGCTTGCCACAATACCTGGTGAGAAATCAGTACAATTTTAAAAGTTGATGTGACAGTTGCGCTGACAATGGTTGCACATATGGATGTGAGGTTAACCAGTCATGGTCTTACAAGAGTGTTAGATTAAAGAAGATATGCTGTATTTCAGCTAATTAGTATGCTGCCCCAAAATCAGTTGACTTAATGTACCAAAAACTGTTTATAGAATTAATTTCAATTTGTGTGAGTGTGAGGGGAACAGACAAGCTAGCTGTTGGCTAAGTAACTAACTGTGAAATATCAACAAGGGATGCTGAATTTTGATTAACCTGGAACATAAGAAAGAAACCAAACCAAAGAGAAAATTCTGGGCAAAACTATTTTAGTCAATTTATGTACCGGTAAGCTTGCCTGCTCATGACATTAATTTTACATTATTAGCACATGCTAACATGTCACAGTGGAGTTAGCAACTTTTTTCAGTATTCTTTTTAGAAATAATTTCATTCTTTCACAAAATTCCACAAAAATGCTCAAAATAATGTTATGAAAAATATTAGAAAAAATGCCAAGAGGAGAAAACACATTTCTAAGCTACTGTATGAAAACCTTGTAGCCTACTTAACTTAAATTATAATGTTAATCCAAGAGAAAACTGACTATTTTTTCAATAATTCACCATTAAAATGTGACATGAAACAACTTTAAGTGTTTAACATTGAATTTTGAAATATATTAATAACTGTTGTAGTAGCATAATGTGCAATGGTCAAAAATCCAGCAATGTCCATTAACAACACCAACAAGTCAAGTATGGCAAGAAAGGTAGTATTGGATTTCAAAGCAACAAAAAAAGTTTAAGAGATAGAAATTTGCTGAAGTTAGTTTAAAATGTCAACCAACAGCTTCATTTCGCTTACAGAAAGCATAAAAATGTTGCTGAATAACACACAGCAGAGAAGTAAGGTATGAGCCTGTGCTCCCGGAAGGAATAAGTGATCTGAAGTTTTCAAACTTCCATACTGAAAGTTTCAGGAGATTTACTTTGTGAAGATTTCAGCCAATTTCTGACTGCATCATTATTTCTAACAGCAGATTGCTGCATTCATAACTTCTTGGCTTTCCATTTTATGGAGGAGCTATAAGCCGATTTGGTTTTAAACGTCATAAAAGGAGTGGCAGATTTTTTGCTCTGGCAGTTTATTTGTTTTTTTTGGTCAGCTTTTAAACAAGCAGCTGCTCTGGTTGTAGATTAGTTAGTTTAGCAATTACTGGAGGTGAAGAGAATTTCAAATTTCCCAGGGGCTGCACCTTCGTTGGTATAAATTGTTGTCACTAAGCTACAAGAGTAAACACTTCAGGAGGTGATGGACCTCTGGGAAGCTTGTTTTGAATCTCTCTGATTTAGCTAATTATAGTAGTCTTAGTGGCCCATCACTTCTTTCACCTCAACAAATAAACTGCATAGTGATCCAAATGGAAATGAGAGGACAGCCATATCTGTTACTAATGGTTCATGTTTCATTTCTACTAATTTATGCTTTCAGTGTCAAATTTTAATCCCAGCACTGAAGCTTCCATGAAGTTCTCCTTTTACAGTACAGATAATGATTTCCATCTTAAATTACAAGAACAAAAGCAAAGTCTCCCGCTCTATTCTGTGAGAAGTAACAAGCTTTACACAATATGGATTAACTTCTTAAGCAATCTATAAAGATTTGTCCCCATTGTATAATCTTCTTGACGTTCAGAATCTTCTACGCTTCCTGCTTTTTGATCTGTGTGAGAGAGTGTGGAGGACGTAACCGTCTCAGACATTACTCTGTAATAAAAACTTAACTCATGAGAAGTCTTGAAGAGGAAACATGAATAAAAAGTGAAGTTTTTTTATTATTATTATTCTGACGATGAAGGGCTCCAAAATAAGAAAAAGGAAGAAAGATTTCTGCATAAAAACTACATTTAAAGAACCTGTGAGTTCAAAAGCTCTAACTTTTATATACAAATATATATGTACTGAAAATCCCACAGGGAGGAAGAGCAGCATTAGACTGATTTGTCTGATTTGTGTTTACTGTTGTAATCACTCCAAGCTCTTACTTTTAGCAGCCATTTTTGGAAACTTTTTCTTGGCAATCAAAACAAAGCAGTCAGGTAAAACACAGCTCTTTTTAACTGATGTATTTTTTAAGGAAATAAACATTTAGAACCTTGTTGTGACTTGACAATCAAACACTAATAAGGAAAAATGTGGAATCAAGCAGCTGTAAACAACAGACACACATCCCTTCCTTCCAGCATGGAACAGAAATGCAGTGTTTTAGTGAAATAAGCTCCACAGAAAAGGAGTACTGTTCTTCTTGCACCATTTTTTCTGTGGACTAATAATTATGGAGGATTTTAGTTTATTGATTTGACCACAAACTTTAACCTTTTCATGCATAGAGGTCACTATAGTGGGCACACATTTACAAGCTTTATTTTATATAAAGTCATGAATGAGTGTTATATTTATAAATGAACCACTTCAGTGGACAATAGCACTAATTGAAAAAAAAATAAATATATTGTATAATTGAACATAAATGCATACATTTTAGTTACCTAACATTTCCTTAGTGATAAATTGGAAAATAAAATAGTACCTCTTTATTTTTATTAAATATTTAGATAAAATAATTATGCAAATATATTATTTATATCAATATTTAATAGAGTACATTTAAATAATAAGAATAAAGACCAAGTTAACCACCATTAATAAGCAAAAACGGTATCAGCAGGCTGAGTCAGAGAAGTTAGCACAAGTCCGATAGATTGTGAGGCCTCATTTTAATGATTTGTATTCAACGTTCAAATCAAAATGAAATGAGCTGTCACCCTTCTGAGATTGATGTCCTCCTTGATCTCGCCTTATGATGCTAAGATTGCTGTGTTGTAGATCATCACTGTCAAACTCTCCACTTGCCACCATTCCCAGGGGAGGTTATAGGTCAAGCACGCACTTTACGCTAGCAGTGGCAGCCCACTTTGGGCTATTTATCTTATCGCAATAGGTGCTATTCAGCCATATGAGACATCAACCAAACTGATGAACTGAAGCATTTTAAAGGCAGGAATCAGCCTGCAGTGCAGTACACTCAGCCACATTGTACATTTATTCCAAATTTTGTGGAACATCTGAGCATTTTTAACCAAATAACTTCTCTTATGAATTTTCAACACATTAATATTAATTTAACTTCATTATCAGTTCTGTTCTTTGTTGCCTGTGTTTGTTGATGAACAGTACAGCCTAGAAATGATCAAAAAACTTTTATCTTAACAGAAAAGATGGTTACCGGAGAATGTATTCAAGTTTAACTTCATGATTTTCTTATCTTATGTACTGGTTCAATTTGTAATATTTTTCCTTTGAAACAAAACAGCATTTGGCTTATTTGTATAAATAAGAATACTCTGATTTAATTTATTTGCTATTTGTCTTTGTTGCCTGAATTCACTCTTGCCTGCATCAAACAGTGGTCAGAGAGCTTTTAGTTCAGACAAGTAGGAAGCAAATCTAGCGGGGAGGCTAAACTAAAAGCTTCTGAGGGGAGTAGCACAGAAATGTGGATTTTTGTCATCTAAAACCACAAAAGTTTGGGATTTTTATTCAGGATTGTTATAATGCGGTCACAAGATGCATCTTGTTCAGCTGTGACTTACAGTTCAATCCAAACATTCAATTATTAGACAGCAAGTGTGACTGAAAAGCATAAAAACATGCTTAAAATCTTTTAAATCTTTGCTCAAGTTAGCAAATGAGAGGAAGGATAATTAATTACTTGACTGTTGTGGACCTAATAATGAGTAGCAAACCAATGACAGTGATTAAAAGTCTGATGCGAAAGTAAATATTTGCTTAACTGGGGTAAATTTCTGACTTTTAAGGTGTGTCACATGGTGAAAATTCATTGTAATGTATTTATTTAATTAACATGTAGCTTAGTTCCCCTGTCACATACATGTTTCTCCAAACTGATAGTGCTCTGGAGTTGCAGGTAAGACTCTGGCTAGCCATGATACTGCACACAATCCACAAAATTATAGATGCATGAAAAAGAGGAATAAGGGTGCTCGATTCAGTACGCAAACTACTCGTAAACTGGCGTGAATAGCGCATAAACCGGTCGTGACTGTGTGCCATGTCGTGACAAGAATTTTGAAATGTTCAAAATTTTGGTCACGACAAAATTTCGCCACCGGGTCGTGAACTATGCGCCAACTGTACGTGAACCCATCATGAAGTCGTCGTGAAATTGTCTGAACGATGCGATAGGATGCGTGCCAGATATAAGCATCTTCTCTTTTGTGCAATGACTGTGTCTCTGGCATTCAGCATGTTTTCTCTTTTACATTCAATTAAGAAATGACCCGGGGTTGGGCAGGCCCCATTTTATATGGGATGCCCAAGTCGGAACAACACCGTCCAAATTACGCAAACTCTTTGTGCCAATGAGGGAAGTGTGTAAACTATGCAGAACCTATGCTTGAACTTATATTGCCAGTTCGTGTCAATGCGGACACTGATGGGCACGCATTCGTGAACTATTCATGAACTCGTCGTGAACTAGATGTGAACAGTACGGGAGCCTCCCGGT
The DNA here is from genome assembly GCA_037177515.1 of Pseudomugil tenellus. Classification (NCBI taxonomy): domain Eukaryota; kingdom Metazoa; phylum Chordata; class Actinopteri; order Atheriniformes; family Pseudomugilidae; genus Pseudomugil; species Pseudomugil tenellus. Next base: position 22,920,820 of record JBAMHX010000007.1, on the reverse strand, counting down.
TCGTGCCCCAAATGCCCCAACTTGCCACGACAAAATCGTGGCCAAAAGTCATGCAAATGTCCACCTACCCTATGACTAAAGCAGCACTAGCGTACGAACAAATTGATCAGATGTGTTTGTTTCTGTCTTCTAGGGAAGTAGGAGTGCTTCTCCTGCCAAACGCTGAAGACCCCCTCTACAACCCCTTCCAACATCAAGAGGGTACACGTTCAAGAACACGGGGGTTAAAACAAAAGAATAAAATAAAAGAGGAACACATTGAAGGAAATCTTCTCATCCCCTAACACTGACCTTCCCAACTGCCTTTGTTAACACCCTAATGTTAGCTAAGCCCCTCCTCTCCTGTATAACTGCCCCGCCTCCTTTGGCTGATAGATAGCGACACAATCTGCCCCTGCAAATCGTCTTCCTGCAAGCATCATGCTAAATCTGTAGTCATTACCACTAGTGTGAACTGATTGCTGAAGTTGATCCTGAAGCCGCTCACATGTGCAGCCTGAATGACCTCCCTCCCCATCCTCCATGGCTCTCTCCTTATATACAACTTGAGTTTCTGTAGTGTCCTTGAGTGTTTTCTAACAGTAATGGCTAAGCTGAAGCAGACCTGGAGCAGCTGAAGGTGAAGGCCGGTGCAAGCACAACTGACTTGACCGTTATTGCCACATGTGGATTGGGTGCCAGGACCGGGTCGCTTCTGATTTTTAGAAAAGAGTGGTTTTCAGTCTTGTCGTGCTGTCTTTGTCCTTCCCTCTTGCATTCTGTGAAACCCTCCTGAAATTTTTTTATGTAAACTTTAACATGTTTTAAAAGATTGTGAGAGCCATTTTGGTCATAATGTTTGTTCATTCACCTCTTGTGTTGTAGCTGTAGTGAAGTGTCCTGTCATGAATGTTTTATGTTTGTCATCTTCATACCTAAGGCTCGCTGTGAAGTTTGTGCTAAAAAAAAACAAAAAACTTTTTCAATCCATGATATAGTGATATTAATAACTTACCTTTTCATGTTTACCTAAATAATTTTGTAGTGTATTTTGCCATTTAAAAAAAGATCTGAATCTGAAGCATGATGCCAGATTCAGAAATGTCCTCAGTGTTTTAGTTGAGTCTGCTGTAGTTCTTTTTATTGTCGCATGCTCAGAGCACGTACTTTAAATTCAGTTTACGCCTTGCTCAACAAGTGCCTTTTTGCCTGACTACCAAAAACAATGTGCTGTGTTTCCTTCTGATGAATAATAAAGAAAAAAAAAAACACAGTTTCAAAAAGGTGCTCTTTGACTAATTGTAATGACACATTACAAAGTCTTTTAGAATGTGCAGTTTATAAGTGGAATTAGAAAAAAAGGCAGATTTCGAAAAGATCAGCACCAACAGTTGTGCTATTTCCATCCATCTTCTGAAACAAGGCATTTGTGATCTGAAGCGTTCATCCCTCTTTGTGTGTGTGTGCTTGAGCCTTGTGGGTGCTATGTAGTGTTTACTGCTGAATGGATCTCATGAATGGATGTAAACAACTTCATATTATTGTATGTGTAAAATGACATGACCAGCCACTTAACTTAGAATAAAGAATAATTTAAAAAAAACAAAAAAACAAACTATAAACCAACCGTACTCTTTGAGTTTTGAGTGTTTGTTTTATCTAAAATGGTATCACCAGAAGAAATGATGGATTATTAAAAACAAATCAAATAAAAAAAACCTTTAAGAGAAATTATATAACTGGGTCGGGTCAAAGCGTCCCAACAAACAAAAGTATCTTTTTTGTTGTCCATGGAGTTCATGACTCATTAGGTAAACATCATTCGTGCCAAGCTTTCCCATCTGGAGCAGAGGAAGCACTCAGTACTCTGGCCCTAAAACAATCAGAGTATACGTGTTTTTATGTTCTGTTCAATGAAGGTCATGTAAATTCTGAAATTTCCCTCGAGAGGATGCAACTGAAATGGTCTTTTTATGTCACAGTTACCGTATGAAACACTGCTGCAAAACTAAAACATTTGGTCACAAAGTTCTACTATTTTTCTTACAAATTCTGCAATGGACATTTACAGATATTTACATGTTATTTATAAAAGCAAAGAGAGAAAAACTATTCATAAAAGAGGGTTTTAGGGGAGCTTTTTTTTTTTAAAGCACAGTTAGATTTCTTGTTAACTTCTAACTTTTCTGTAATTTACAAGAAGACGACAGCTTGTTGGGGGAAAAAAAACAACCAAAACAAAGAACAGTAGCTCAGTTGCCTTCATACAGGTGAAGGACACATAGACTAGTTTATCATCAAGACTAGAAGTGGAAAAAGCTTGACTAGAACATCCAGACATCCACAAAAACTATTAACAGGTCATAATTGTTTGTTCACTTTGCACAAAAAGGGAAATGTTGGCAAGACTTCAGACACCGTTAGAGCACTGTTTTAGTCATGACCTGGTACTCATGTTTACGACAGACCAAATCTAAATCAAGGTAAGTAGTTTATAAAACATCTCATCCAGAGCGTGCACAGTTCAACTTCAGAGAGGAAAACTCCCCTCCAATAAGAAAACCCCTTCAGAAGAACCAACACAGGGAGAAAAGCCTTCTTGACTGATTGGCAGCTGCGACACAAGTGTAGTGTGGCCGACTTCTGATTGGAAGCTCATGGGTTCGGTTTCCACTTTGTCTGAAGTCTGCATGTCGAAGTGTCCTTGGGCAAGACACCGAATCCCCAGCTGCTCCAGGTGGCCAGGCTATCGCCTGTATGGGAGCTCTGCCGCATTTAGTGTGTGAATGGGTGGACAGCAGGATTTTTAAAGCTTCTTTGTCATCGAGAGATGAGACTAAAGCACTATATAAATGAACAACATTTACCATTTTACCATTGATCCAGGGTTGTGTGGCTAGGAAAAGGTAGGTAAGTGCACCCGGTCCTGACAACTTACTGAAGCTCACACTGAGCATAAAAAGGAGGAAGAAGGGTTTAAATTACTTTGAACATGGCATGAATGCTGATCTAAAAGAATTTTCATGCACAACCATCTCCAGGGTTTACAGAGAATGGTCTCAGAAGGAGAAAATTTCTAGTGAGAGTCTGGAGCAAAATGTCTGAATGACGAGGTCAGAAGGGAATGAGCACTGTATGAAGATGACAGAAAGGCAACAGTAAATGAAACAACCATCAATTACAACTAATGTATGCAGAGTACCATTTCTAATACACGCAGCATGCCAAGCCTTCAGCCATGTGAGCTACAGCAGACCAAATCAGGTCTTCTGATAGCTGGGAAAAGGACACTGAGGAAGCAATTCTCACACAGAGGATTGGAAAACATTGCCTGGTCTAAAGGCTCCCCATTGCAGCATAACATTCAGATGGTAGCGTCAGAATTTGGCATAAACAACAGAGACATGGATCCATCCCGCATTTAAAATCAGCAGTTGTGGCTCAAGGTTGAGGTTTAATTTTGTGGGAGACATTTTGTTGGCACACTCAGGGCTCCTTCGCGCTGAACGGCAATCGTTTTAGCACTACAACCTACATGAGTAATGATGCTGACCATGTCCATCCGTTTATGACCACAATGTAGCATCTTCTGATACTTCCAGCTGGATAATACACCATGTCACAACTCAAATCACCTCCCCCTGCTTTCATGATTAGGAAACTTTGCTTCATGTTCGTTGATCTCCAATGGCCTCAACCCAACGGAGTAGCTTCGAACAGGAGATCATCATCACGGATGTACAGCTGACTGATCTGCAGCACCTCTGTGATGCTCTCGTTACAATATGAAGCAAAAAATGTTTCTATAATCATTGCTGATGAAGATTTCAGGCAGTTGTGCAACCTGTAGTTGGTTCAACCTCCTACTGGCAATTCCAACCCTTTATCAGGCATTTATCATATTGTTTGGGACAGCTTGTGAATGAGGCACCAAAACTTGCCTCAATGCTGCAGGTATTGCATCATGTCATAGAACAAAGCTGTAAATCAGAGATATACGAGCTTGGTTTCTGATTCATTAATAACTGGAATGTTGTAAAGCAGAGTCTCTCAATCCTGAACCTCAAGATCCTGCACATTTTAGATGCTTCCATACTTTTAACGCGTCTGGCTCAATGACGGTTCATTACCAGGCTTATAAAGAACTTGACAAGGACCTCCATCAAACTAAATCAAGTTTAAGAATACATCTAAAACATGTTTTTTTTCAGTTAGTTTTGAAGACAAAGACTGAGAAACACTGTTTTACACACATGAGAGAACATCCACGTCTCCATAAAAATCCTTTATCTGCTTAATGGAATTAACAGGCTTAAAGACTTACAAGCTGTAAGAATGTAAAACACGAGTTACAAGAGATGCAAATTACTGATATATATCTTAATAATTAAACTTTAAAGCAATATATTTACCACACTGCATAATTAGATACAATGTATCAACCGTTGGCTGTGACTAAAGATTGTCATAGAAATCTGAACATTAAAGGTCTTTTCTGTGCATCCGCTGTGAAGCAGAGGAGCAAAACTGACTGCTGCTGTAATTACTAAACAAAAAAAAGAGAGTTAGGACACAGGATTCATACAAAAATGTAATTATAATTTATCATAACAAATAGAAAATACAACTGCATAAAGAAAAAGAAAGCTTATTATTTTGGCTCTGTAACAAATGCAACATTCTGCTAAAATTACATACTGTATATTCAAACAATCAAGTGTTCTGGCGGTACTTCAAAAAATAGATGCAATGTCACAACAATATTTACAAAATTAACTACAGTAAATAAGTTGTGGATACGACAGCAGAAAAATGTAAAGCTGACATCTTTAGTGAAGAACTTAAAACAGCATTAAATCTACACCAGTGCACCCAAAAGGTACTACTAAGCGTCACCAACATATTTAATGACAGTATCCAACGTAACTATTAACAAAAAATAACAATTCGTGTTCAGATGTAGTATGTACAGTATAAATATATGTATAAAAAAAGTGACAAATTCCCTGCAAACCTGTGGGGGGAAAATAACTCTCCATCTGTGATACTACAAAATTCCTTCTGAAGCCATGACGTTATCGGCAGCATCGCTGTCATAAAGAGATTAGACTCAGGTGCTCTGCATGTTTTCTTTTAGTCCAGTCATCTACCGTTTCCTCTCCTTCCAACAGGATCAACGTCGGTGTGGAGAATCCTTGTGGATGCATGAGTTTATTGAGCCATAGCTCTCTGGAGGTTATCATATTGATGACAGTCAGACAGCAGCAAAGCAGATGAAAGTCATTAGGCAGAACCAGAGAACCAGACTCCCTTCACTTCGCTGTGAATGTAATAAGCAGAAACAAACTGCAGCCCGAGTTCAAGTCGTCATGCACAAATTTATATCAGCAAATTATAGATCTGATTTCCTTTTCTGACTATATGTTTGCTAAAGTTTTGCTGCTAACTTATACAAATGACAAAGTGCTGAAAGGCTCTTGGGACTCGTGTGGACTCTGGTCAGGGGAAGACATTGTGCCAGTCTCCCGTTGATTCAGGAACCACCTCCAGGTCGAGCTCTGGTGTCACCTCAACCTGCGCTGCCTGCTCTTCTTGGCCCAGGGCCACGTCGTGGATTTGACCTGGAGAATAAAAGAGGGTAAGTGAGTGGTGGGGATCTGCGGAGCTCCTTCACTGAAACAGTCCGCTGGTAATAAAAGAGCTCTGTAAACCAAAGGACGGGTCCATTAACAGCAATTCACAGAACAGCGCCAGCCGCTCTCCTTCTGATTTCAATTTGCCAGAAGCCGTCTTGATAATGAGACCATCTGTCAAAAAGCAATCATCTGTTTCCTCAGTCGAACATTTGTTTTAATATCTCACATTCTCCCATTTCCCCTTCTTCCTTCTAAACAATGCCGTGTCCATTAAACCACCGACATACGAACAGCTTGCCTGATGTGGAACACACACAGTGTAACTTCTAAATACGATGCAGAGCATTCAGATCAAAATAACTTGAGAACAAACAGCAGATGCTGAAAAGTTCATAGACGGGCGCTGCAGGCCTTGCATTGGATTGAATTTCACAGTGGGAGTCATTCAATTAGCTCCCTTTTATTTTTGCTCTAAATGTGAAAGTCTTAAGGACGTATTCATTAAGATGCTACATCACAGAGAGCAGAGCGCCCCAGCATGTTGAAAAAAGAAAGAAAATTGCTTATTGAAGCAAACAAGTTTAAAGGAAGAAAAAATGTAATAAAAAAACTGATAAATTACTATATTATGAAGGATTAATATAAAACAAGTTCCAATACTTTACTTGGGAATGAGCTGATTGTGTCAAACTAAAGATGAAATACTGGGAAAACTTTGTGTCCAACAGGGGGAAGTTAATACACCCCCTCAATAAAAACCCTTTATTTAGATTGAACATTAGAACATGTTTTAATATGATGCGATAAAATTAGTTGAAGGATCAGAGAAAAAGAGATAAGAAGTAAAAAGGAAACACATAAAAGCTGCATAGGGGAGGGAGACACGAGTTCAGAGCTTCTGCATGTTAGGATATCATTTAAAACTGAACCTGATCCCTATCAGGTCGAAAAGTCAGATGCATTAACTGTAAGAAGCTTTGGCAGTTTGCTGGTCCTGAGCATTTGTGTGTTTGTTCACTCGGTGCAAGGACCATGAGGCGTGTTCATCCCAGCATAGTACAGTCAGGTAAAAGTATGAGATTGCAGAAATTAGTAGCTGAAATTCTCTGGAAGTCTGATGGATCACGACTGGAGCTGCTTTTCGGCAGCTAAAAGAGCCAGCTCAGGTGGTTCAGGCATCTGATTGGGATGCCTCCTGGTGTGGTCCTACTGGGAGAGGACTTGCTCTGGATTGTATTTCCCTTCTGGCCGGGGAACACCGTGGGATCAGCAGGAGCTGAAGAGTGTTGCTGGGGAGAGGAGTGTCAGGGTCTCCCTCCTGTCTGGTGGTCCCAGTGGTTCAGTATCAGTTTGTTGTGCATGGATTCTCTGAATCTTCAAAAAGATATTATGTACTATTGGCAATGAAAATCCCTAACATGACTTCGGCTTTACACTCAGAAATATTAATCTCCTGCTTTCAGTGAACTTAGTTTAGCAGTGGGATGCTTCATCATGCTTGTTTCACCATTTCATAACCTTTGAAAGCTTTTTTTAAATACATGTTGCATCAAGAAAAACAAGAGATTCTCATTTAAAAATATGTCTTTGTTCAAACATTTCTTCAATCAAAATCAAGGTTTTAAAAGTGATATTTGGTCAAATATTCATCAGCTACATGTTGAACAATGGCTTCTAAGTAGGGACCGCTTTCAATTTATGCCGTTAACTAGTTAACTAGCACAGAAAATTAGCTTTAACCAGTAAATAAAGGAACAAAAACATTAAAATAAGGAAATAAGGAGACTAAGGTGTGCTATGTGGCTCCTTTTTACCTCTCCTCTAAGACGCACTGGAGGGAAACATCAGTGTCAGACAGCTCTGCCTCAGCAGCAGGTTGCCTCTGAGGGGAAAAGCATGGGACTGCTTTATGTCAGCGTGCAGCTGTAGGACTCCAACTGCCTCCGTGTGAAATGTTGAAGTTTTAACTGAGACCTCCACAATGACAATAACGATGATGATGTGGAGGAAGACATTGGTTCAAAGGCTCCGTGTTTCTGTCAGCAACATCTTTTGTACCATTTAAAAGCATGTCAGTGTGGGAACAGAAAGCAGCAGGGGCTCCCGTTACCTCTGTCAGTTTGAGCTTATTTCACTGAAAATTGGGCTTTCAGGGAGGAGACCGAGGTCACAAATGATTTGTAGGTCACACAAACTATTTTAAGGAAGTTAAAGAATTAAATTAATGCCAAGTTTACAAAGATGGATCTATTTATTGTATGTTTTAATGCCCAGATTTGCCCCACAAAAAAGCATAAAACAGTTTTTCTCTGGACGCTTTGAGCGCCTGTTTGATTAAAAACCAAAACGCATCCAAGTATTTGACAGATTAGTCCAAAGTTTGGTGGCAAGCCAGAAAATGTTTGTCGACATAATTCCACAATCTGCTCTAGAAGATGAATAAGCATTTAAAAGAAGCCGCCTATTGTTTTGTCCTTTACTTGCATGTTGGAAATCTTTGCATGAGAGCATCAGCCAGAAACCAGGCTTCCATAATAATAAAACAAGGCTGTGATTGTTTTTTTGTGCTTCATTATTCTGCCACTTCTGGGAGCTTTTACTGCTGTCTGCACATGCTGCGTCTCATCTGGAACCCAGAAACTGACTGACAGTTAAGTCTCAGCCAGGACAAACAAATGCAGCATCGACGTGATACGCATCTAAACCCGCAAGACTTCTCTCCTGGCGAGTCTGTAAACATCCATTAATGATGAGACAGTACTTTTTAACCCTTGCAAGTCCTGATGTGCAATTGTAAAAAAGCTAATCTTGCTTGGTTTAATCCTTGTGGAGTTTGGACCTCATTTCCAGCAACACTCCAGAGAACAGGGACTCTCTAAATCCTTTACACTGGAAGGGGACCTGAGTGGAAGCATTTGTAGGTAGTATTTAGCAGAACAGACACTTCAGCACTCCTCCCCTCCTGTCTTAGTCTTTAATCAGAATCTGTCCAACCCAAGGTGGTGCACTTGAATGCAATGAACAATGACTGTATGTGTTAGCTGCAATATCGGCTTTCAAGTGAGTCTCAACTTTAACCTCAACTGCGACGCTATCAGGAAGATAGAAGAATCAACAGTCCGTCCGTCTACCTGTCAACACAGGAGGAAACTCTTAGTGAGCAGAGTCAATGGATGTTGTCAGTGCAGCTGTCCAGAAACTGAATCTCCTGATGGAGGTGAAAGCATCAGTGATGGGTGTTGGCACATCCTCATTCTGAAGCGATAATTAGAAAAAAAAAGAAGCCACAAGAGCAGAATTTGGGAATTTTTCCGAGCAGAAGCCTCAGTTCTGCTTCCCAGCAGTCACTTTTTAATGTCCACTGCTGTGCAAACAGTATATCTATTATTTAGAAAGCCGGGCTATGAAACACGCAAAAACAAAGAAACATCACACATCAGAAACATAAACCTGGATTCTCATGTAAATGTTCCTGAGTGAAGGCAAATCTCACAACTGTTTCCTCAGCCAGTTGCACAAACAGCTGCCCGCATGGTAAGGTGTGGGTGTGTGTGTGTGTGTGTGTGTGTTGGTGCAATGGCACCCAGCTGCTCACCATAGCCGTGGGATCTCTTCATGTGGTGCTTCATGTTGCTTTTCTGGGTGAACCTGATGCTGCACACCTCGCACTTAAAGGGTTTCTTTCCAGTGTGTTTGACCATGTGGACCTGCAGAGCGCTCTTCTGGTTGAAGGCCTTGTCGCACTGATTGCACTTAAATGGCCGCTCTCCTGCAGAACAACACACAGAGCGGCTGAATTGATCTGCAGTAATGTTAAACGCACACTTTATACACGTGATTCTCCAGGTGTTATTATTTTAAAAAGAGAAATAAATAATATTAAGAGTACACAGACAGCCGTTTTAGTGATAACAGCATCCAGGTCTTCAACTGAAAAACACTCCGGGTGTGTACCTTTTGTCTTTGGTTTTCAGTTGAAAATAGATTAGTTTGTTTTCTTAAACATGTATAAATAAAAATCCTTGCATGCATCACAAAAGTCTTTTTGTAACTTAGCAACAATGAGCACTTGAAAATGTAAAAAAGAGGTCATGGTGCTTCAAACACAAAAACTGCTGCCTGTGGACACAAACCATAATGCTATTACATCTGTAGGATACCTTCAGATCAAAAGCAGTGCTAACACACACAGTTGTGTTCATTTCACTTCCCAAATCCTGCTCCGCCTCCACATACTCACACAGAGATGTTGCATTTGTTAATCTGTGCTTTACAGCAACATACAAATATCCCTTTTCTTACTCATATCCACACATGAACAAACTGTTGGATTATCTTTGTCTGCACCATAGGTCTGCACACTGTTCTCCACAATGATGAAGAATAACAACAGTGTTTGGAGTGTTTCATACATTTGGCACATCAGAGATATATCTGTTGTTTCTGTTTCCTTTCAGCGCTTTAGCAGCAATAAAAACGATACGCAAAGCTTGGAATGACGCTGCAGGTCTTTAAGGACAGGAAGTGTTGATTCACAACTATTTTTACCTTTCAATTATCCACTTTAAATGTTTCTACCACTTATTTATAGGTCTTTTACATTCAGTTACGTTACCCCAGAGAGTACAACATGCAGCATTAGTGGTGTCCTCGCAGATGTGCATTCACATTTAGTTTACTTTAATGGATGTCTTTATATGCACTGAAGATTGATAATCATTGCTCTCTCCCTGATGCGGTGAAAGATAGATAGATAGATATACAAGATATAAAAAGCAGCCTTTCTTTCCCTAAAAGACATGCTTATATTCTCATTTATAAATAGCTCTTAAAACATGGAAACAACAATGTATGAATGTGTCCTACTTACTTACACTGAATCCCTTATACTGAGATTCATCGTCATTGCTTTATATAAGAGTCTTCCTCACATTTTCTTGTTTGGTTTTGTTGAAAGAAAACAGGGACGGTGTAACCTTAAGCTGTCAGATGCTATTGTGGTAATGGTTTCTCTTTTTTTTATATGAATAACATTCATTCCCTCAAGCCATGATTGCTTTATATGCTGTTAAAAAGTCTTTTTTTAAAGAAACTTTCTAAAGAAGTCTTCTTTAACTTTGTTTCCTGTAATATGAAACCTGATTAACTACTCTTTCCTCATATATACTGTAAGGAAAAACCTTGCAAAAGGACTCAGGGAACCTGGGGCTACAGAACAGTCATTTGGCCTTGTGAAACCACGTTAAGGTCTAGTATGTGGAAACAATCGCTTACAAACTTTAGAGAATTTCTGTGAATGAACACCATGGTCATTTTTTTTTCTGCAGGATAGTTTCTATAAGGTGTTGAAGAGCTATAATCAGGGCTGGTGCAACACTTCACGGGAAAATCATAAACTCAAGGTCTTCTGCTGTTTGGTAGCTGCATTTGTATGAATGTTTTAATTATCGAACCCAAAAGGTAGAGTAAAGAGTTCATATGACATCCTAATGATGTAGTCATTACTAAAATAAATATAATATGTTGATAATTTACAAGAAATCATCACTTAATGGTGGGCTGCATGTAAAAAAGTGGTTATATTTTCATTTTACACATGGTAACTGTAAGCATGTGACACAAAATACTTGACTTTAAAGAGTCTTCACTGCTCTTAAATTAAAATGAAAGCTATATATGTTAAACATGGACATGGTTAAAAATATATAGACCATTTCTGACCATCAAAATCCACAGATAACATGAATTATTTTATTTTCTGAATAAAATAAAATATAAATTCACAAAAAAAAAAATGTTGGGACTATTTCGAAAAAAAAAAAAAATCCTGCCAACTTTTTAAATGTACAAATGAAAAACTATAAACACAAGTTAAAGCTAGTTCCTGTCATATAACATGTCCGAAGCTTGTTTATGTTTGGTATAATTTCCCCACATAAGTGTTGCGGCAGCTGTCATTGCTCCTATAAAAAAGCTGAATGGATAATTACTTTTCCCTGTTGTCAACTAATATGACCAGCAGCTGTTTGTAAACATCATTTATATTGTCAGCATTTGTAAACACAACTTAATTACTTCACAATTTATTTATCTTTATCCAACTTTATGAATTAACATATTGACATTCTTCTTATATTTATCAGTCTTTTGTGGCAGAAGAGTCGATGCAGATAATAACGATGGAAGCTTGTTGTCCTCCTGGAAGCAAGCTTTATGTTGCACTGCTGAGACAGTTAATGATGGCTGCAGTGGGAGAAAAACATCAAGTTAAGTGAGTTTGAATTATCTTCAAGTTTTAAGACTGACTTTGTCCCCCTCGTAACAGTAAGACTACTGTCTGAAAATGAAAGCACCCTACTGGGATTTTCACTCATAACAATCTGCATAATTTACAGAGATTGGCCATAAAAAGCTAAAATATCCAGTGAGCAGCAGCTGTCTGGACCAAAATATCTTGTTAATTTTAAGTTTGGAGTGCCTTCATGTCTTCAAAGTTTGTCTTTATGAACCGCTGTCCTGCTGATTTTCATTGTATTTCATCGTAGCAGCAGTTTAGCTGTTTATTATTGCTGTCTGCTTTCAGGAAACTCGTAACACTTGCAGCAGTGCGGCTTTCTCGGACTGAGGAATGCTTCCAGCACCTTGTTGAATCTGTGTTTAGGGAAAAGGGGGGGTCCACCCAGATACAAGTAAGGTAAAACTAATATAGTAATGTATCTGTATGATCAAAATTCAATACACTGATGCATATTTCCCAAGTCAGTTATGTTTTGGCTGAATTGCCTGAAGCCCTCTGCTCCCAACATGCTATATAATCATCTACCATTAATGTTTAATGATCAAACTGCAGTAAAACTGGAAGGAAGGACGACCTCATCATGCTCTAACTTTCTCTGAGTCTCTGAGTCATTCACGGCTCCAAACCATTATCTATTGTATATGAATGGACAGATTTACAGTTTTAAAACATAAGTTTAAATAATTCAATGTGATTTTGAAATACAATATCAAACAAATTAGATGATCTGTCAAGTCCTTTTCAGTCTTTTTAAACTCAGACAAACCCATCACTGTGTGCAGGTCCTCTTAAGTCCTGGCTGACAGATTTGTAATTGTATATTTTCTCTCTGTCTCTCCGCTATGTCAGTTTCATTCTTAAACTGTGATGATCTAAACTCTGTTCTACAGATATCAAGGTCTATACAATGTAAATCCTTACAGGCAGCGTCATACTGATAAATCAAAGTTAGCAGTGCAATCACAAGGTTGCTGTGTTTCTAGGACATTCCTATTATTTTTCAGTGATCCGGGAGTTTTTGTGCACTCAGACCTAGAAATAGTCTTCATCACAGACTTTCTGTCTAATCTGAGAGTGGAGAGTTCCTTGTGGGTTAATATATTGTGAGGGTATCATAATGAAAGCGGTAGAAGAGCTAACACAGAGAAAACAAATCAAGTAAACTGAATGAAAACACTTCCATAATTAGCACTTATAGCATTAAGAAGCTGTTTGGTGTTTCGCTTCTGCTGGGTCAGAGTGCAGCGGGATCTTACTGCCGGCTGAACAAACAGAAGCTAAATGATAAAGGGTTAGATTCTGAGTGAAAGAAAAAAAAGTAATTGTGGTATAAAAAGCCAATGTGTGAAAGTAGTCTTGTGTGAAAACTCAGCAAATTGTCTCATAATCCTCTTACCTGTGTGTGTTCGGTTGTGTCTCTCCAGCTGGCTGCGTTTGGCGAAAGCCTTCACACAGGAGGAACAGTTGAAGACTCTGGGTTTCTGGGAGCTGGGTGACGGCCCCGGCTGGTGAACTCGTTCATGCTCCTTTGGATGAAAATATTTATATATATGTATGAAATGCAAGATAAAAATGTCTGAAAGTGTCAGTTTGGTGTTTACAGTAAAGCGCGGAGACAGTGCAGCAGATCATTTAAAATAAAGTTGATCTAAAGGAGCAAAATATTTGGGAGTGATGCTAACGTCATGCAAATAGTTCATGTATGCTGTATGATGGTGAGGAGAAACAAATTAAATGAATAGCATTAATATTCTGCTACATTTTATTTATTTTGTTGTGTAAATCATTGATTATCTGCCAAAAATGATGACATTCTTGTTCTAAAAGATGATAGTTGCTGGCAGAAATTATGCTCATTATTCTGTAATGCTTAGCGTTGCTCTCCACTGAACCTGTTAAAATCACCACTGCACAGCTTACATGCGTTTTAGGGAAAACTGACTTCAGTAACGTTTACATAACCCGGGGCTGTTTTTCCAGAGGAACCTGCTGCCAGTAACTCCACAGGAAGTGCTCATTAGCTTCAGCTTGAAATCAGATAATGTTACACATTTCCACAGGATTTTAAGTTTACTGGATTCATTTGTGCCCCAGTGCAAAACCAGAGTCAAGGATTAAACTTTAATAGTTAACTTATTTCATTCTGGAGCAGCTAAAATGACCACCTGAGTCAGAGAGACAGGAGTTTGATGAATTTTGAAAGTAAGATAACACACAGAAAGGTGGGGATGAATAAAAATATAAAAAGTACTGGGAGCATTACACCAATCAGAAATGTTATTGCTGCAACACACTCCACTCTAAAGGTTAACTATCATCTGAAATTCCTGGATCTCTCTTTAAACCCTTTTCCTGAAGACCCCATGTACCTTTTTCAATGAGCCCCCGCCTCGGATGAAACTGACTCTAAACACTTTAAATCGAATCTTAAAACCCATTTTCACTTCTTGGCTTTTTTCACGGCATGAAAATGGTTTCCATTGGTCTTTATATGCATTTTAACTTTTTAGTTTCTTATAATGAATTTTAGTTTTTTTCAAGTGTTTTTAGTCTTGTACTTTTTCTAGTTTATCTTTAAATTTAATATCATAATTTAGTATCATTTAATTGTTTTCATCTAGTGTATTCCACTCTCCTCTGAACTTTTACAGACTACCACAAAGCAAGGACACAGTTAAACTTCACATGAACAACAACCAATTACAAAGCTTGTCTTGTATTCCCAGTAAATGCCTAAAGGCTGTTATACACTCTACAGGAACAGGTAATGAGAACAAATACACGTCAACCTGTTTCATGGTTTATGATAACAGGGGTCGAGTGGAAAATTGTCATTTCTGTTTTTCTACTGATGTAAAAAGCTGAAAAAGTTTAAACAGAATTTTTAAAAGAACAGCAGGCGGCGCAGAAATAGAAAAACACACACAGCACGTGTTATTTAAAGTCACATACACCGTCCTGCTTAAATCCTGGGGAAGAGTCTTGTGTAGTGTGAAATAACCCGAACAAAGCAAACTTTTTAGTTGTTCAGAACCAAAGTAATCAGCTTAAATGCCACGAGTGTAAGTTTGAAGTCATGCTTTGATCAATAGCTGGTGTTTGTGAAAGCTCCATGCACAGCAGACCGATGCTTCAGAAGGGTGTGTGGCAAATGGACTGCATCTAAGAAGACCTTTTTTTATTTAAAGGGGGATTTAAATACACCATCTCATGGGGGATCTATAAACTATAGAAGACTTAATAAAATCACCTGATTGCATTTAATATACCAGCACGCAGTTTTTGAAAAATTCAGGTAATGCTGACTAAATATATATATAAAAAATATATATAAAAAACAATAAATAAAGGGCATGTATGTATGTATGTAGATCCGGCTGACTAAATATATATATAAAAAATATATATAAAAAACAATAAATAAAGGGCATGTATGTATGTATGTAGATCCCGCTGACTAAATATATATATAAAAAATATATATAAAAAACAATAAATAAAGGGCATGTATGTATATATATATATATATATACATATATATATATATAACTCAGCTACCTTAATGCTACCCCCAATACTAGCAAAGAGTTGGTGTGATGGCAGTACCAGTGTTTCTGCTCTAAAGGTATGAAAACAATATCTGGAATTTTAAAGCATAGAAACAAAGGGTTGTTGGTTTGGCTTCTTTGAACTAAATATTTTAAAAAGATGGGATGTCTGCTCTTTCTGTGTCACATGAGTGGTTCTTATTGGTTGTTTCACATCATCCCATTTGGTGGAATTAAGAGTAATAAATGTGAAGAAATAATTACTTATATGAAAAAATAATTTGGCTAATAACTGGTACAACTGGTTAAACAGTTTATCTTTGTTATTTCATTTCAGGACAAATTTATCGAGTTCTGCATCTGGAGGAGCTTTGAATTGAGTCCAGAATACTAATGTTTACACTGAATTGGCATCGAAGCTGTATTCAAGCCAAAACATTTGGCAACACAGAGCAGATGGGCCCACAGGAAAACAATGTGATAAGAGTGTTGACAGGAAAAGCAGCAACAACACTGCCACAGTTTCAGAGTCATGGGGAAATAAAAAAAAGTCAAAGGTGCAAAGAAAGGGCAAAACCTATGCTGACCAAAGGCACTCTTAAAAAAAAAAAAAAAAAGAACGTAAACCAAGTTCTTGAAAACCAAGAACTAATTTGTGATGATCAATACTTTAACAGAACTGCCACTGTCCACTGTCATCCTCCACAAACCCTCTGACATAGCACTGTGCACTACGCCCAAAGAATCACTTTGTTCTGTTCTGCACAAAGCAAATAGCTCCAGCAGTTTTGTGTTTTTTTCTCAGATGGAGTTTTTTAAAGACAACAGGCTTTCTTCTGGAAAACAACTAAATTGTCATGAACTTTAACTTTTAACATTTTAACAACTTTTAACTGAAGCCTGCAGTATAAAGTGTATTTTCTATTCCTTGAGTCTTTTCTCTGAGCACTGCACAGTCTGGCCTTGAGGTCAACTTGCGAAGGGATCCACTTTGGGGGGAGACAACTGAATGATTTCTACTTAAGAATAATCTTTTCTCCAAATGGCTTTATAACCTTTAACAGATTGATGGACACCAACAGTTGTTTGCTGATGCTTTCCTCCTAACATATTAACATTCAAACATACATATTACATATTAAACCAGCAACCAACAAGCTGTAATAGTAGTGCTAGTAGTGCAATGATAATAGGCTAATTAAGTGTACAGAAACCCTGTGTGGCATATTTCTGCATGTCTCTCTATCTGTCTATCAAGCATAAAATAATCCACATGAAAAGCTTGTGGGTGAACTGCATCCACACAGTTTGTTCTCAAACGTGGCTTTATTCTCAAAGCTGATCTATAACTACCTGTCAAGCAAAGAAAATGAGCTAAAATTAAAGTTAGCGTTTGTCATTCATTTTTCGCCTGACTTTAATAAAATTGTCAAATTATTGTCTACACCCTGACAAAATGAAAAACACCACTATCATTTATCTCTCATCACACTAAAGTCCATATCTAGGTGTTGAAGGAAGACTAATGAGCAGCCAGGGGACCTTGAAAGGAAGGAGCTCAGTTGTGTTTACTATGACACCCACCTAATCCCAGAATAATTACTCCTAATAAAAATGTAAAAAGTACTGCTCAGCACGTTGAGGCACATTTATCAAAGCAAACACGTTTGGGATTTATGTGGCTGCGTGTCATCAGGCAGGGAGTGCTTCAACCACATGAAGAAGATTACTGCAGAAGAGACGCACACATGGTCCTCTCCATAACTTGGCAGTAAAGCACCTTTAGGTTTCAGCATGTCTGTCTGAAATGCCACTTGGCGACATACCCACACTTGAATCGAACAGTGAGAACAAACTTTGTGGATGATATCTCACTACTCGCTCTTAAATTGCTATTTTGTAGCTAAACTATGATCTAAAATGTTGCTTTTATGAAACCTGCAGAGAGAATTTGTACACAAATAAGCATTAAACTAAATCAGCCTGTAGCTTGAATTGAAAAACATATCTCAGCAGTTCATCAGTGATCATAAGATTCCAACCTTGAGGTGAGTAGCTCGTTTAAAGGCCTTTCTACAGACGATGCAAACGTGGCAGCGGTCCTTCCCGTGAGCTTGTCTGCAGTGGCGTCTCAGTGAATTGGCGTTCTGGAATACTTGATTACAGTAGAAACAATGGTTCCGGCTATCGGGCTCCATCTGGGAGACTTTCCCAGCTTTACGACCATCACCAGAATTCTGGATTGTGGATAAAAATATGAAAATATCGTTAAGGCTTAAGTGTTTATGGTGTTACATGCATGGTGTGCTCTTGTCTCAATGAAAGCTACATATATTAAATCCAGATATTTAACAACTATTTGCCATAGCAAATAAACACACTCACATTATATCCGTTATCAGATGCTCCATTTGTAGGTTGAGGATGGTGGCTGACCAGTATGACTTGCTGGCCTGAGCTGACTGGTTGTCCTTGTATGCCAGACTCATTCAGTACGGCAGGAAATGATTGACCCTAAGGATCAAAAGGCATTCCGATGAAGCGCTGACATCAATCATAATATACATGATTGTTATAGAAGAAGTGAGTCAGAGAATCATTTCTGCTGTGTAATAGCTACATGGGAGTGAAACAATGACCTGTGTATTACCTGCGTATTGAGGTTTAGAGTAACACCATCCAGCATGCCTTGAGCATCTGCCAGGGTTAGAGTAACACTTCCATCGCTGGCCACACCCCCCGGCGACATCACTAGGCTCTGGGATGCAGCAGTATGTGACAGAGTGGTGGTAGGTGGCAGACTGGTTACTGAAAAGCAGAAGAAAAACAGTGTCAGAAAACATTTTAAATGCATGAGGGACTCATCAGAGACTACACAGGATTTAATTCTTTCGAATTGCTTACTTTTCAGTTTTCTACCGGCTTAACTCAGGTGTGTTATTAATAATATTAAACAACAAAATATCAAATGAAAAAACAGCTAATTTTATGGATTTGTTGAGTAAAACCATGCCTATGCCGTCAAATGCGACGGCTAACGGTATATGCCGAACACCCCCAATCCTCCTATTTCCCAATCCTCAAATAGACACAATACAATAATATAAAGGGGCACATGTTCAGTCACAAAGCTCCATCTGGTGTGGAAACTTTGAACCAGCCCGGTACGACGTCAGGACAGGATGCATCCTGAGGTCATGACCTTTGACTTGCACTTGATTTGAGGTCAATGAGAGAAATATCCTTCTGTGAGAATTGGCCATTATTTGAGAATTGTAAATGTTATTTTTAAGTTTTTCTAAAGTATTATTACTGTTTTACTGTACTAGTTAATCATTATTGCTAACATAGCCGGAAGCCGGAAACCGGCATAATTTTACACAATGGATTATGGGAACTGGGGTCTGCCAAGAAAGTGGTGGATACAGTGTATAAACATCTAATTGTAAATAGTTCCAGAGATATTGGGAAAAATGTTTGGAAAAATTTTTCATGCATAAAGCGCCACCTAGTGAGAAAACCATAAATCTCAAAATACTGAAATTTGAACCCCGTCATCCCCTCTGGGTTGTAAACAGGTATACAAAGTATCAAATTCCATTGTGAAAATTGTTCGAGTTATCGAAGGATATCCAGTGGCTTCGATGAAACCATTATATCCCCGACACTCCGCGTTCGAGGATATAATAATCCTGTACTGAACTGGAAATGTTGCTGTAATCACAGGAAATGTCTACATGCTTTCTCCATGTGCCTGAAACTAGATGGTTATCAAAGGAGTGTGACGAAACAGCTATATGTTCTTGTCACAGAGGAACTCCTGTCATACCACTGCTAAGTTATACTTGTACATGAATAAATAAGTCAGTGTAGTGCAGCTTCTCCGCCACAACGCACTTTTAATCCTATTTCCTTTGAGACCATTAGGAAAGCCGCTGTCTAATCAACAAAAGAAGAAATGCTCCCAGTGTCTCTAAACATGCACTGGAAATGTTTTTATTTGAGTTGAGAGAGGAAAGTAATTGAAAGTGAGAAGTGAAAAAAGAAATTAGAATATGCTTTAAGTTGACAAGAGAATCAGTCAATGGAAATATCAGCAAGTCATCTCAATGCAAATGTGTTTAACTCGCATTACCTCATTGCATCAGTTGTATGACCATAGATTTGTCTGCACAACCAGGATCATGTCAAACAAATATGGGCACTACCACAAAAAAGTGCAAAAATGGGAAAATACATGATTTGAAAAAAAAAGTTTCAAAATACTAAAATTATTGTGATGTGTAAAAAGATAATTATTTCCATTCATTTATATTAAATTAATGTGTTATTATAGTGTACTTGATTATATTTTGTTTCATTTCTTAATAGCTTTATAATTATCAGGATTTATATCTTAATTCAGTAAATATAAATTCAGCTTTATATACAAGCACAAATTCCTTACAAACAAGATATGTTTCAAAATTACTATATTCCAGATTTATCAAATTGATTATATATGTATCAATTTGATTATATACATTAATACATAATCAAACTGATTAGGCTAATTGGCCATTCTAAATTGTTCCTGAGTGAGTATAAGTGGTTGTTTTTCTCTCTGTGTTGGACCTGTTATGGTCTGGCGACCTGTTCTTGTCTGCTAATTGCTGGGATTAGGTTCCAGCTCCCTAATAACTACTATTATTATTATTATTATTATCCATCCATCCATTTTCTACCGCTTATTCCCGAACGGGGTCGCGGGGGGGCTGGAACCAATCCCAGCTACACAGGGCGAGAGGCAGGGTACACCCTGGACAGGTTGCCAGTCTATCACAGGGCCAACATACAAAGACAAACAACCACGCACGCTCACATTCATACCTAAGGGCATGTCTTTGGACTGTGGGAGGAAGCCGGAGTACCCAGTGAGAACCCACGCTAACACGGGGAGAACATGCAAATTCCACACAGATAGGCCACCGTCTGACCCGGGGAGCGAACCGGCAACCTGCTTGGTGTGAGGCTGCAGTGCTAACCACCTCACCACCGTGCAGCCCCTTAATAATAATAATAATAATAATAATAATAATAATAATAATAATAATAATAATAATAATAATAATAATAATAATAATAAGGAAGAAAAAGAAAGAAAACTTACTGAATTTAAAAGGTGTGTACTTTTAGCATTTTGAATTTCGCATGCTAGGCTAACTAGCTTACCGACAACCTAATCATAGCTCTGTGCTGTAAATGCAGACTCGTGCCTAAGAAAAGGACTGCTCATCGGTTTGTTAGCATCATTCTGTCTTAAAGCCTGGTATCTGCAGCTCTGTTCCTTGTGAGCTACTCTCCAATGGGTCATTAAGATGCTTGTGTTGGAATGGCTAGATCTAAGCCATGTAACTAAACTGAACCTACGTATTTAACTGTGTTTAATGGGGTTCATTAATCAAATAAATCAAATTAACTGGTTTTGTTATAACTGGCTAGCTACAGATAGTTAGCGTTCCCTAGTTAACTAACTCACAGCAAAGCAGGGAATCCATTATAATCCATTACACTTTGTTAATTCTGCAGCAAAAGCTGACAGCTGTCCACCGTAATACTGCATGTGTGAAGCTCATTTGTTCCATAAATGACTTGTTTTCATGCTTTTCACATCTACACCTGTTAAATTAAAACCCTTCATATAGCATTTTACGTTTACAGAATCAAAACAATACCAACGGAGTCTGAACTGTTTATATTTTGTGTTTGCTGCCGATTAATGGCATTAAAATGTTTATGTATGACGTTTTTATTTTTTGGCAGACATAAGTGTAAACAGAAAATATATCGCTAATGACTGAAATTATGTCTTTAAAATCAATTATCAATTAAAACATCTTAAACATGACAACTCTAACAACCAAATGGGCTGATATGTGGTGGTTTCTTTTAAAAGTCTGTGGGACATTATCAGCTTTATAGAAGAAAAAAAGTATCAGGACTTCCAGTCTCCTATGCATACTTTGAAGTCTGGGAGCACACACTTGAGTATGCCATTTCATGAAAAGGGCACTGATTGACAGACTCTTTGAGCCTCTTCATAAATGCTTTAGTTTTATCCTGGGATCTATCTTTGGCCCAAGAGACAAGGTAAGGTCCTTTTGAACGAATGAAAGACGAAGGTTACTCTCATATCTGCTACTTTCAAAGCTTTTTCTATCTATCATTGATGCACATTCACCTGATACTGCCTCAAGAAGGTCTATATCGATTACTAATTACTGTGATCAATCCTCAAACTGTTATTATTTATTTAAAGGAATGGCAATTTAACTTGTAATGAAGTACATTACTTTCAGATGAGTATTTTCTTTATGCAACCACAGATTTCGGTAGAAGGTTTGGAGATTATTGTTTGTTGTGTTAAAGAGTTGAGCAAGCTTAAAGCATACAGAGAGTCAGATAGGAACACGGCATGGCTGGCACAGAGCACAACAGTCCAAAAGAGGGAAAGAAAAACTGCTTTTTTGAAAGTTTGTGCTACTTTGAACATTTCTAAAGTGCAAATGGAACTTGCACATCATCCTTGTTGCAGTCCCTCAAGTATTCCTTAAAAAAACACACCTTTTCATAATATATGCAAAGCTGGCACTGATAGTTGCTAGTTGCTAGTCACTGAAACAGCTGTTTCAGTGACTGTATAACAATGAAAGTACAAGTTAGGAGAAATTCTTTTTTACCTTTTTCTTCCTGAAAAGGAATACAAATTGAGTGCATAAAAATACAGATTATTCATAGTCCTAACCTGCCATCCCAGTATTGGCAGGGCTCTGTGGTAGAAGGTGGTCATTGGTGATGGTCAGGGTGGCATTGCTTGGCTGACTGGTTAGTGGTGATGCCAGTCGGATACCCCCATTCATCTCTGCACCACTGGGATTGTTATGCTGAGTGAGCAGGTCTTGACCTGTAAAAAGTTTTCAGGAAAAGTATATATTTGAAACTGTCAAACAAAACAGAATATTTTCTGGTTTTTAACAACAACCAAGATAGATTTAAGACTTCTTCAAGTCGATTGAAGCGACCTACTGAATACAAGAAAGGGGAAAAATAGTTTGTTTATTAGGTTCAAAATAGAAATAGTGTGCAAATAAATACATTTATGACAATAAGTATATTTATAACATTTATAACTATGTTGTTACTGTTATATCTGATGTCATTTACACCTACCTTACAAATAATAAAACTAGTGTGTGCGAAGTTTATTGGACCTTTACAACAAAAAGATTTTCAACTATCATCTGGGATAATGAATTTAAGGAAGTTATTATCTAGCAGATTATAATAACACCTAAAAAAATGTCAATAACTGGTAGAGTTTAATCCATTAAAATTACAATTAAAATGACCAAATCTACGATTTACTCAATTTCCCTGCAAAGCCCTTTTAATTACCTAAAAATGCATGTTAGAACATCAAAAGAATGAAAAAGCGGAAAATAATGGAAAGTTAATTGGATTCTTAAAGCCTTGCTCCAAAAAAAGAAAGAAAAGCAATAAAGTAAATCACATTTCTAAAAGAAACTGTCTAGGGGTATATGACAGCAGGCTTTGAAAACATTTCTTTGCACAGAATACGACATACATCCCCAGCTGATATACGGTGGAAAGACAAATTCTATACATTCCTTACAACCAGCAATACCCTGGCTTTAAATCTGAACTCGTAATGCATCTTCAAACAGAGAGACAGACTATGGGTTCTTCCTCTCTGTATGCCTGCTAGCATGTTCGTCTGGGTGAGAAATCAATAAACATCACAATCTTTGATGGAATGTTTGTTTGTTATTGATGGTCTGTGGACTTTGTGCTGGTTAAAAGAGGCTCAGATAACTTTCATCATGCTGTCTGCACCTGATATAGTGAGAGTAATCTCCTGATGGTTTCCTGCAGCTGTGCTGGAACCGGCAGCTGAAGCTTGGGCCTGGACCTGGGCAAGAGCTTGTGTCAGGCTGGAGTTGTTGATGGTCAGCGTTATCTCCTGGCTGTTGTTACCTCCTCCCACTAATCCAGAGCTACCCATGACCTGATTCAGGTCCTGGGAGCCTGCACAAGCCACAGACAAGCAAAGGTGGTTATTCAACTCACGACAAAGACTGACTGTTTAAGTAGTTATTTATTTATTTATTCTTCCCCAGTAAATAATGCCTGGCGCACCTGCAGCATCCTGTTCTGACAATGCTGCTATTGAGACCTGTGGAGGTGTGATGGTGGACTGTTGCAAGGTCAAACTAGTCAGAGGGTGAATGACGACATTGGCAGACACTGAGGGGTCAGTTGTAGACATGAGCTGGCTGCCTGGGTGGGGTACAAGGCTGGTATCAACACTCAGGGGTTGAGAGAGAAGACCACCCTGCTGTAAGGTCTGCTGAAGGAGGGTAGGGTCAATCTGTAAGAGAAAGAGGCTCTTCAGATTAAAATAGCAGAGAGAAAGATGAAGTGCAACACCCATTAGTTACATCAGTGAATATTTAAACTGTGGTATACACTCATCAGCCACTTTATTAGAACTGTTCAGTTGTTTAATAGCACAAATACTAATATCAGCCAATCACATGGGAGGAACTCCACGTATTTATGGATGTAGACATGGTCAAGCAGGCTTTAAGGAGCTCAAATTGAACATCAGAAAGAGGAACTAAAGTGATATAAGAGACTTATAATACGGCATGGTTGTTGGTACCCGATGGGATGGTTTAAGTACATTAGAAACTGGTGATCTACTGGGATTGTTACACAAACATTTTTAGAGTTTACAGAAAATGAACTGGAAAAGAGAGGATATCCATTAAGCAGTAGCTGATTTGATGGAAATGCATTGTTCGTGTATGTGAAGACAATGTGCAGCCGAGCTAGAGATTATAGAAACACAACAGTATATCAAATAATCACAATGATTGTACATTGCTATCTTTGGACTCATACAGCTTGTTGAACCCAGAAGCAGATGCACAACAGCAGCGAGACAACCTCCCTGGATGGGGTTGTCTGTACATTGTAGCTTAACTGGTGGAGCAGTGCCATATACAGAGGATATAGATTCTTAGTGCACCCAGCACAGGTCCAATCCCAGCCAAGAGCTCTTGGTTGCAATTCATTCGCCACTCTTTGACCTTCTGACCTCTCTTGTTCACTTTTTACTTGTACTTTCAAATAAAGGTCACTAAAACCCAAAAATCCTTAAAAAAGAAGAGAGAGGGAAAAAAAAAGACACGTCTTTACTGGGAAGTTACCAGGACAGTGAGGCTATAATTGGCAGAGAATCACTGAAATGGGACAATGGAGGACCCTAACAGGTCATCAAACCCTTGCCTGGTCTAATGACTCTTTGTTTCCGCAACCATATTTAGATGGAAGGATCAACTTTTGGCATTCGCACAAAAGAATGAATCCATCCATGTCCACTGTCCCTGACCACATCAATCCCTTTATGACCATCTTCTGGTGTCAATTTAATGAACTATGTCACAGCTTGGGAGTGTGGTGGAGTGTGGGACTCTCATCACAACTATGCACCAACGATGCAACGATGTGATGCCTTCATCTCATATGGAGCAACATTTCTAAATAGTTTCAACGGCTAACTCTGACAGCTACGGTTATGTGTTTTTTTTTTGTTTGTTTTTTTGTTTTTTGTTTTAGTATTTCAGCCTTCAACCATGTGTTAAACTCCACTGACCGTGCTCCATTGCCAACCATAAATGCCCACACCATGACACTGCATCTTCCTTGTTTCATGCAGTGTGCTTTGGATAATGAGATGCTGATTATTTTAGCTATCTAGCACATGATGTCTCAGTTTTTCATTCTCAGTAATCTGAAAAGATGTCGTCCCTAGCGTGCAGTTAGAAGTATTACAAAAAAAAAGATAATAAACAAATTCAAACTCATTACTTTTCCAGCTAACTGAACATCGTGATTTCCCACATGACAGCTCTGCTGAATCTTGCCCAGCACTCAGCTGTGTTTTAAGTCTTGCTTTCATTTGTTTAGAGCATATTATACACTAACATTTTACCAGGAAAACCTCAGTCTAAACAGAGGGCTAGTCTAGAGAGGTGATCTTTAAATCCGGTCCTGCAAATTTTGATAATTTCCCAACTGAAACACATCTCGTTAAAATGAAAGTGATCTCCACAGCTTGTTAAGTTTGTCTGTTAAGTTCTGTTATTGACCCATTCATTTAAATGGTGTCTTACTGCAGGGAAGCATGGAATACCTGCAGGATGCCGGCCTCGGAGGACTGGATTTAAAGATCCCTGGTCTAGAGGAACATTAGCAAACTTGTCCAAAGTAAAGTTAAAAAAACAAGAATTTATTTGCTGTAAAAAAAAAACAAACAAAAAACAAGGAAACTATGCAAAGAGTTATTTATAGTTGTGGAAATTAAATTTTTGCATTAAAAAATCTTATTTAGGTAGGTAAAAATACAAAAAACTGATCATCCAAAATGTGTTAAAGTGTGGCTAAAGTGTGTTAGTAGTTCCTGCACAACGAAGGCACTGATGATCTGGACTGGTCTGCTGAATCCAGACCAGCACCTCTGGGACATCATGTCTTGCTCCATCCAAAACCATACACAATATTAAACTTCATTTGTCTAGAGGAATTCCCACCTAAGTTGAGGTGGCCTTTTATTTTATGTTTTCACTTTTATTTTGAGTGTGATTCTCGATCCAGATTCAGTGTTAAAGCACTTTGTGTTTTGTTTTTAGTTTATGAAAAGTGCTCTATAAATAACATTTAAATTGATTTAGCTTCCAAAGAGAAGGACGCGGCTGCAAAGTTCAAGCTTTCTGGCATCAGATCAATAAGACGTGTGACAACACAGTGTTCAGTGGCACGTGTGTGTTACCTGCAGTGTGATGTTGTTGATGTTACTTGTATCAATGCCAGATATTTGGACGTTGGGGCACACTGGTGTCAGCTGCAGGTGGATGCCATCCAAGGTTGTCAGGCTGTCAGGGAGTGACACGGTGAGGTCTCCTGCAGCTGCAGCACATACACAAACACAGATTTATTACAATACTCAGAAGGGGGTGCAATGTTGTTAAACGTTAAATTTATATCTTCGGATTTAAGCTTACAGGTAACAAAGATAAAGCAAACAAAATGTTTTCTATATCTATGCCCTTTTGTGTTTATTAACTCTTTAACGCCTAATGCATCATATTAGTGTCTGAGTTATTTTGCATCACTTTATGGTAGAAACTTTATTCAAAAGCCAGTTGTTCACCATATGATACTGGTCTCCTGCACCCTTGTGTACACCAGAAAGCAGAGGATGACACTGCAATAATTCTGATCTATCATATGGTTATAAACAGCAAAAAATCCAAAAGTGAATTGTTGTGTTTTCAAATTTTGTTAAAAGGTGAAAGATTTCGGATTGAAAAAAATGTGACTTTTTCTGCCCAGTTGTTTTTAAGTCAGGCTTTAAAGGGTTAAACTTAGTAGATTTTCCATTATGATTCAATCCAACTTGCAGCAGTTCATCTAGCTAAAGCAGTTTTAAAATTAATCTTGACAGTGATGAGATTCCCATGTGGAAGCAACCCAAAGGACAGACATCAATTTTTAATGTCAAGTCAAGGGCCAGGTCTAAAAGCAGGACTTCAAGAACGTTACATGCACTATAAGTTTCTGCAAGACCAAGAAACCAGAATAAAAATTCTATTCACTTTGTAACTCGATGATAACATGAGGAGATGAGTTTTTTTTAGCAAACAGGATAATTTTGAGTCATGCGCTTTGCATATTTTTATGTGTTTCAAATGCAAAAAAATATATATATATATATATTAATAAACTTGAAAGTGTAGCTATCTTTTCTGGTAAATATTAGGCTAAAAGGTACTTCAAAATGGTGACATCATGAAGTTGTAGATGTCTGAAAATCCTATTGGTTGAAAGTCTTTGTTTTATTCCCATAAACAGGGAATCATTCAGTGCTTGGCTGCTCAAAGGCTGAAATTCTTTTTCTGAAAGTTAAAGGTACATCTGGGGAATGTTAGTTCCCTGCAGCATTATGAATTCAAACATTAAAAGTATTAATCAGAAGTCAGACATTATGATCAGCGATTACCCATTACACAGCTGTGTCACTTAAGGAAAATCTCATGCATGTGCCTCAGGTTTACCGTTTCTGTCAATTCCATTCTCTCAAAATGACCATGTTAACTGGGGTCATTACAGACTCCTCATTGCCACCTTTACAAAATGTTTCTTTCTACAGCTCTGCAAACCTATTACCTCACTAAGTGCATTTATAGACTTGGACGCATCATAATACCTACCTGACATGGAGGCGGGCAGGATGGCCTGACTTACGAGTCCTGGTTGCAGTAAGTTCTGGTCAAACTGGCCTGTCAGACTGGGTGGGAGGTAAATGCTGGGGTCAGAGTTGGAGGTTTGGAACAGACCCACAGACTGAAGAGACTCTGAAGCAGATGGCTGCTGTCCTTGACCCGTGGACACTGCCTGCCCAGGACTTGGATCCTGATTCTGTCTGACATGACCAGTAGACGAAGAGGAACGCTTGGGTTTGCGGTTGCTGCTATTCTGCCGGAGATGACACTGGATGTGGGTTTTTCGGTGACCTGACGTTCTGAAGCGAAGTTCGCAGAGGGGACATTTGAAGGGTTTGGAGCCGGTGTGGAGGCGCATGTGCACCTTCAGGCTGCCCTTAGTGGAGAAGGATGTGTTGCACATGTGACAGCTGAATAGCTTTTGACCTGCAAAGATCGTCAGAGAGACATAAATCACCAGTTGAATACAAATTGTTGCTGTTTCAAAACATGTAATTACAGGAAAACGTCTCTATTTTCTATCTCATTTCCAGAAACAATGTTTTTCTGGTGTATCATTAATCCGTTGGGATTGTTCCAAAACATGAAAGACACGATTACAAGCCAGGCCTTGTAACTTCGGGCAAAGAAAATACAACACTGACACACAAGCAAAGCTCATGGATAATCACATGCTATTGTGTTGGGGGCAGATGTGCCATTTAACTCAGTTGGGGTGACACTTTCTTTCACATCTATTTTCAGTTTCACACTTTGCAACTGGATGATTGCATTTGTCTCTCATTTACAGACCGGTGCAGCGGGATGATTATACAGACATCACAGAAAGATGATGGAAGTAAAACATCTTTTTCAGGAGTAATTCAAACAAACGTGTCAATCAATGCCTTTTGTTTTCTGATAAGTTGAGAACATTTGTCAAATAATCCTGGTTTAAATGCTAACATAAATGATCATGACATATTTATTTGTCCAGAATTAAGAAAGGTTACAAGTATTTGTGGTGTCAGATGACTTATTTGAAGGGTTTAGAGGCTGAACTTTTTGGCAGAAGCCGCCCGCCTGCTTCATGTTTAAACTTCCCCTCTGAGTTTTGTCAGAAACCACAGAATAATAAAAGTTTATCTTAGCAGATCCCAGAAATTCTCCTGTTCTCTCTGAAAGCTGATGCCTGCATATCACCAGTCTAGTTTCTAAACACAATTCTAAACATTTGTGAACACTGTGGAATGCTGAGTGGATTTCCATATGCAAACTATATTTACAGGATTTATTTATGCAATTTCAAGCAAGAACAACAATCAACTGTTATAAATGAAGTTATTAAGGATGTTTATAAATTCAACAAGAAAAACATGACATAGCAAATACTGGCCAAACATTATTGACTAAATTCAAAAGGCATCAGGAAAAGTAGAGGGATACTGAGCTTATATTCTTTGACTGCTGATGTTTTACATGGTCTCTTAAATTAAGAAAACTAATTACTATTTAGCTCTGTAGTTCCCATAATTCCATTCACAGGACTTGATAGCAAAGAGGTCTATATTAGGGATGATGCGATTTTCTTTGTATGATTATCGTCAAAAAAATTATGAAAATTTTACTATTTCCACTATTATTCTGTCATTTAGTTTCCAAAACCTGCAAATGTAGAATGATCCCATGAACACTTGTTATAGATTTTTACGTTTTAATTAGGGCAGTAAAAATGAACGTGTTAATCCAAAGATTTTTATAAGCATAAGACAATACTTTATCTCGTGATTAATTTGGCATAATACTCATGACAAACTAAGGATCCAAATGTGGTACTATCTTGAAAAGAGAAGCTGATTTTGGTCATTTAAGTGCTTTGTGACAGTGGTTAACTTAATCTATCAAAAACCACATTAACATCCCAGTTTATGAAGTTTCTGATGTGTTTTTTAGCCTTATTCTTAGAACGTTATTATTGGGTTTCCAAAAACAAAGTTATTACTGTTGCTGTTTCAAAAATGGTAAATGGATTTGTACTTATATTGCGCTTTTCCAGTCATGCGGACCACTCAAAGCGCTTTATACTACATTGTACACATTCACACACACTCACACCCCAATAGGCAACTTGGGGGCAACTTGGGGTTCTGCGTTTTGACACTTTGTCAAGGGAAGCCTGAAATCAATCTCCCAACTTTCTGGTTGAAGGACGACTGCTCTTCCTCCTGAGCTAAAAAAGAAAAAAAAATCTATCTTTGCCATTTTTTGGTGAGTAAAGATTATTTTGAGCATGTAGAACCCTGGCCACAGCTGTTTATCCTGCTTAGTTATGAAGATTGTGAAAGTTTCCAAGCGCTACATTTAGAGGACGGCCCATTTCATATACCACACAATCATTTGCATTGAATGTGCAAGTTGCACTGATCTGTCGTTGTGGTTAAGACAGTCTTTTTCCAGATAATCCCACTCATTAATAAATTATCATCAATATTAGAAAACTCTATTAACTGGGCAAATACTACAGTAACACCCATTTACTGTGACAAAAAAAAACATACCCAATTCCACAATACAGTCGGGAAACATTAGATATTTAGGTAAGTGGGATCTTTAGATATATATAAAGCAAATATGCTCAGCACAACACTGCAGCCAGACTATTATTCTGCTTGGTTTAAGGCTGCACAAAATACATGATCTTTTATGGAAAGTGATCTTACGATTGAATTGTTCCTTGAATTGTTCCTGGCACTGTTAATGGTGAAATTAAATAAATGTGACATCCACAGTCTGCATTAGCTCTTTTTCAGTAATGGAGCCTTTTTTTCAGAAGCTGGAATTGAAATAAGTACCTCTAAGCAATGGCGCCACCAGGGGGTGGCCAGGGGTGGCCGTGGCCACCCTTGCCCCCCACCTGGCCACCCCCCTGGCCACCC